>JAQZBX010023800.1:13171-30686 GCA_029593785.1 Cabassous unicinctus
GCAACATTGAAAGTATTAGAAGTTAAGTTTCCTTAATTTCTGGTTCTTTCTGGTTCTTTAGGAGTATTAATTCATATATATAAGTACTAATTTATCTTTAAGAAATTTGAATAGAGCTCTTTTAAGGATTTTTGTATGTTAATTTTGTGTTACCATCCAGAGGTAGGAAAATATACATCAAACATACCGACAGACAAATAGCTTATGGCTTCAGTTAAACATTTTCCTGTCATGAGTCAGATATAAAAACACAGAAATACAAAACCCATTAGTTTATATAAAAGAGCTGGCTTTCTCTCCTTGCTCCACTCATATGTTTTTATCAAAATTTTTTGTGTTTGGCAGATGGACCAAGTTGAGGTTATTTATTTAATGTGAGGTCCAACTTTCCCAATATAATTTGCGGTGGACTTTTAGGGTGTTCTTTGCCCTGACTTGCCCTGTTTCTCAGGCCTATTTGCCTCTCACCTTGATTTGGAAAGAGGACTCTAGCAGGTCCCTTTCTGTGTCAGCCCAGCCAGCTTTTGCCATCAGGATTCAGCTCTGAGGTTATGACAGGCTGGTATAGGTTAGGTACCCCTGGGTGCCCCAAAGAATTTTAAGCTCTTCTGTGGATATTTGCTGTTCTTGCTATTTGGGGAAATCTTTCATTGTAGCTTAGTTCAGGCCCAAGGTTCTGCTCTAGCAGGCAGCCAGGTTCCACAGAAGCCTTCGTCTTTACCAGGGCCTGGCCTGGACCCTTTTCCCTCAGGGGTCAGGAGGAGCCTGTTGGGGCAGCTGTGGGGGAAGGGCTGGAGCCGGAGGGTGGGGCACTATGGGTTTGGAGTCTTTCCCCTTGTTCTGCTTTTGGCCCCTTCTTTTCTAATGAACCTTTACCTGAAGCTCTGGTGGAGGCAGATCGTCCTCCTGCAGCTTCCCCGGACCAGCCTTGGAGTGGAAGTTCCAGGTGGTGCGTGGAGCAGAGCAAAACTAGGCTCAAGACACAGGAGCAAGGACGAGCCTTGGCTTGGTGGGCCTCACTGACCCCCGAGTCCTACGTCTCCAAGAGAGACAGCAAACTAGAGAGCTGGAGGGAGACAGGAAGTGAGACCAAAGGGAAGGTCTGACGACAGGCCAGAAACCAGACTCCCGCCGCAGGTGCCAGAGTCCCGCACAACAGGCCCTTGTCCTGCAGAGTTCAGCAACGGGAAGGGCTTCCCGGGGGATGTGCGTGGGCACCGCACTGGCTGGTGGCTGCAGCCGCAGACCCAGAGGGCACCGTCTGTGTCTCGGTGGGGCCTCCAAACTTGTGATAAACAAACGAGTCCAGTGAGCAGAGGGCAGCATCTTCCTCGGGACACCAGAGTGTTGCTGTAGCAAAGGAAGCCAGGAGAAAAGTGGCTTCGGGGTCCTAGGGGCGGCATGAAAAGGACTTGATTCCGGCTGCTGGGTCAAGGGCTTGCCTGTCTGGTGGGGCATGTTCAGGGCGGGTGGGCTTTGTTTAGTCCTGGGCCAGTGTGATGGGCCAGCAGCCTTGGTGGCTTTCACATCTCAAAAGGCATCGAGAGAGAGTTCCCAGAGGAAGTAGGGCACGAGTTTTGGCGCTGAGGGGTCCCCAGGGCTTTCTCGCTATAATTTTATCGGGGCTGCCCAGCGGCCATCCAACCTGAGAAAAGAGTGAGAAGCAGGTCCCAGGTGGGACCCCAGGTGGGACCCCCAGGTGGCCGCGCCCTTTTCTAAGGACTGGAGAGGCCGCAGCAAAGGTGACCACTGCCCCCTCCTTCCAGGGGTCCCATGGGGAGGCCCCAGGAAGAGCAGGAGCAGTGCTCAGCCCCCTGGGGCCAAAGGGCCCTGGGTCAAAGGGCGGGTGCCCCTCCCCCAGGGCAACCTCCCCCCACCCCGTAGTCCCTGGTGAGGGTGGTGTCACCGCAGGAAAGTATGCAGCCCCTGGGGTGGGCTTTGAGTGGTGGGGGTCCGGGTTCACAGAGGCTTGAGAGCGGCTCTGGCTGCAGGGGAAGGGTGGCTTAGCCCTGGTCTTACCTGGTGAGCTGGACTGGGTTTCAAAGACATCAGCAGGTCGGTCTTGTTCTGGGGCCTCGCCCTTGCTGATAACTTATCAGCTGCAGATCTGAGTCATCAGCCTGCCCCACGCCCAGGGGGAAGTGCATGCAGGTTCTTGGTGGGGGCCACTGTTGGTCTGTTTCTCTTCAAGCTTTTTATTTGGGAAAAGGGACCGAGGCCTGGGGAGGCGTGGGGTCTTTGTTCTGGCTTCCTCCACCCCCGGGTGGGATGGGGGCTGGGCCTCAGGAAGGCCAGGCACAGACCACCCCCCTCACCCCCGCAGAGACCTGGGGTCCACCACAAGTGCCACACCCTCCCTGGAAACGCCCAGGGGGGGTGACAGCTCAGCCAGGCCCATCCCTGCGAGGCGTCTGACTGGTCAAGCACAGGCCCCTGTGGCCACAGGGAGACAGGGCCCGCCTTTGCCCGGGGGCGCTCTGCCGTAGGTCTGTCCTGCTCTGCTCCTCGTCCCCACGCACGCCCCCACTCGTGCTCCAATGAGCACCTGAGAACGGAGCCAGCCGACCTTCACAGCATTTAAAACGCTTTCGAATTGAGTCTGAGCACAAACGCAGCAGACGGGTCCCTGCGCCGGGGCCTTCCCGGTGTCCCAACGTAGGCGACCGTGCAGGCGGGGAGGCTTCGTCATGTGCGAGGGCGCCTTCCCTAACCCTCTTCTCTCCCGCAGCCCCATGCCGCCCGTGCAGTGACGCCGAAGTCCTCCTGGCAGTTTGCATGAGTGACTTTGGTGAGTGCTGCCCGCGCGGGCTTGCTCTGTCCTGCCCTGCTTTCCTGCCACGTGCCAGTGTGGGCAGTGGACTCTTTGGAGGGCAGGAATGGCCTCTGTCTGAGCCACTGGACCAGCCCCCCCATCCATCCCCAATTCCAGTAATAGGGAAAGTGCTTTTCTTAGGCACTGAAGAGGGTCTCCAGTCCAGGGGAAAGGAATCTGCACACGTGTACACGCAACAGAGGGCGGTGAGAATTAAACACCAAGGTGGTTGCCAAGCGTGTTCCCACTCTGCAAATGAGGCCATCGCCCCCAGGGGACCCCGAAGCGGCTGCTCCAGGCCTCTCCAGGCCTCTCCAGGGTGCTTTGTGGGTGTTTCGCTGGCAGCCGGTGCTGGCACCAGCCACCTGGCACCCACGCTGCTCCTGGCAGCCTGGCCATCGGAGGCCCTGCTGGAGCCACAGCCCGAGGTCGGGGGGGTCCCTTGGGGTCTCGAGGACACGGAAACCAGGGTTCCCCAGCTGCCCCCGCTGACTGTCCACTTCCTTCTGTCCACAGTCGTCCGGGGCTCCATCCAGGATGTCACTGACGAGCCTGAGCAGCGGGAGTCGGCCATCCACCTCCTCGTCAGCAGAGTTTTCCGGCAGAAGAGCAAGGTCTTTCGGCCAGACCCAGGGGGCGGTGGCCGCTGGCGCGGGCACGTCAAGACGCTGTTAGAGTGCGGCGTGCGGCCTGGGCAGGGCGACTTCCTGTTCACTGGCCAAATGCACTTTGGGGAGGCCCGGCTCGGCTGTGCCCCTCGCTTCAAGGACTTCCAGAGGACGTATAGGGACGCCGAGGAGAAGGGGCTGAACCCGTGTGACATGGCCACTGACTGACGGACCACCAGCCGCCCTTGCTGAGCCCACTGCTGCAGGGGCTCCGAGCCGGTGTGCGGCCTGCCTTGGGGGCACCTGCCAGGGGGCTCAGAGCCCAGGGTGTGGCCTGCCTCGGGGGTGCCTGCCTTGGGGGCTCAGGGCCTCGGTTGCACCTGCCGTTGTACCGGCCAAGGGTTCAGCTGCCCAGTAAGTGCAGCCCCCATGCCCAGGCTCTGCAGGGGTGCCCCACACCCAGCCTCTGGCGGCCCCTGACAAGGACTCCTTGCCTGATTGGAAATGCTGTAAAATATAAACTAAGTTATTATATTTTTTTAAAAGAAATGTCTACAGGAAACAAACGCCCATGTCTCAAAACTGCCTTGACGTGCCGTTCAGTACTGCTTTCCACAAGCGCCTTCGGGCACCAAATTTGGTCTGGTGTGTCGGGGACAAGTTGGGGGCCACAGCACGCCTTCAGCATAAGGCTTTGAGAGCCGGGGTGCCTTTTGCAGGCGTTTCTCATGACAGAATTTATGGAGCCAAATACTTATTTTTTTGCTTTTGGTTTGTGCTGTTTAAAGAATGTGTTTTGCCAGCTGTGGTCATTTTCAAGCTGGCAAGTTCTTTCCATTCCAGAGAAATAAACACCCTGGATTTGCCTGAGTCAGTGGCGAGTCTGTGCCCCCTCCCGATCGGATATGCAGGGTGCTCTGCTCCCCGAGGCTGCCCCACTGCACCCCTGTGACCACAGTGCCCCAGGAGCGCCCGGTCACAGGTGCCGCTCCTGGCGCCCACGCCCCTCCAGGCTCTGCCCTCGCTCCCCCTTGCGGGCCTGCCCTTTGGCCCCAGCATCCCCACACCCCTGGCCCACGGCACGTCTGGACACCCGGAGGCCGGCCTGGGCCCCAGGTCAGTGTCCCCCTCCTCAGGGCCCCTGGGCGTGGGCGAGGGGCTTTGCAGGTGCTGAGCTGGCACCGCTGACCCAGCTGACGGGCTCCAGCGAGTCCTGACAAGAAGCAGGTGCTTGTGGGAGGGGCCGGGGAGGAGCAGCAGGAAGCCGCAGCTGTGCCTGGCTGCAGAGCAGGGCACGCCAAGCTTCCTTGGGGCTGCTGCTTTGGGACCTGCAACCTGTGGGTTTGTGTGCCAGCTGCGGCCAGCGCCACCCCTGGCGGCCCGGGAGGCTGCATCTGGACGTGTCCGATGCTGCCAAGCAGGAATGTCAGGCTTTCGGGGCTGTGTCGTGAACGTCCTCGCCCCATGGCAGACTCTGGAGGCTGTGCTGAGGACGGGGTGGGGGTCTCTGACCTTCCAGCTCTGTGGCCAGGGGCTGTGCTTTCTCCTGGGGCTCCCTGGTAGTGCCAGGGGCCAGACCCCTGGGGAAGTGTCAGACAGCAGGCTGGGCCCTGCAGGGGCTGCGCGGTGTTGGGGGGGGGTTGCCGTCCTCAGGAAAGCACGGAGCCTGGCATCCACTGGTGCGTCCTGTCCTGGGCCTTCCCTGAGCGTCAGGGCCACCACGTGCTGCATCTCCAGCCCATCTGGCTCCTCTGATGCCAGGACACCCCCCACCCCCGACATCAGGAGGAAAGAATGGTTAATGCAGCTGGGAAAGAGAGGCACACTGGGGGTTCCCGTTGACCCCAGGCTGCATGCCTGACACAGGGCCGCCTGCTCCAGGTCTGGGGCTCTGGGGATCTCGTCCTCCCAGAGGGGTGCAGCACCCTGAAACTGCTAGACACGTAAACTGTGGGGTGCACGAAAGGACACAGTAGGTTCAGGGGTTTAAGAGGGGGGCAGCGGAACTGCCATTTTCAATATCCTGGTTGAGGCAGGCTTTGCGGAGAAGGGGGTATTCAAGCCAAGACTTGGGGAAGGTGAGACTGACTGTGCTGGCACTGGGCAGTGCAAAGGCCCTGGGGTGAGAGAAGCACTTGAGACTCGACCCCCAACCAGGGCCCCCCACATTCATATGGAAACCTGACAGACCGGTGGGGGTTGGGGGAGGCCCACAAATGCCTGATTTGGAAAATTAGTGTGTGCTGAAAACAATAGCCCCGTGATGAGGAGAGAAAGCAGTGGGCAGGCGTGACTCAGGACCCTACCAGGTGAGAAGGGGAGGCTGCTCAGGGCCCCGGGAGGAGAGGGGTGCTGGCCCCAGTGGGGGCTGCAGGGAGGGGAGGGGACCCCCTCAGTCCTCCCTCTGCCCACCTCGGAGCCGATTCAAGTCCCAGGCCCTGCAAGGGCTGCATGGTGTCTGACCCAGACAGTGTGGGCAGGACCTCCTCTGGGCACCCACCTGCAACGCCCGCCCCCCCCCAGACGCCTCTGAGCAGATTGTATTAGTCAGCCAAAGGGCTGCCAACGCAAAGTACCAGAAATCTGTTGACTTTTGTAATGAGGATTTATTTGGGGAGAAGCTTACAGTCTCAAGGCCGTGAAACGTCAAATCGAGGCATCAGCAGAGATGCTTTCTCACCAATCAGCTGCTGTTGATCCTGGCATTGCCACGTGGTGAGGATGGCCCGGTCTCTGCGGAGGTCCCTGCCGTCCCCTCTAGGATCTGCCGTCTCTTGGGGCTCAGCTGTGAGCAGCCAGGCTGAGGGCTTGTCTCTTTCTCAGCTCTTTGAGGCCCTCAGGGCCTCTCTTTTCCTGCAGCCCTCTCTCACATGGCAGGATCAAACACCCTTTGATCCCTCTGTCTGTCTGTCCGTCTGTGTCTCCATTTCTGTCAGACCCAGCAAGGGGGCAGAGACTCAAGCTCAGTCAGGCCTTACTGATGTCTTCCAATCAAAAGCCCTAAATTGATCTTATCAAGTAATGTAATCAAAGTCCCCTCAGCTGAATTTAAAGCAATCAAAGGGTATCAAACCCAGAGGAATAGATTCATTTACAAATACAATATTTCTCTTTTTGGGTTTCATAAATAATCTCAAGCTGTCGCAAAGGCCAAGTCCAAGGCCTCGATGGAGCCTGGGGTGGGCGGTGCCTCCCCACTCAGCATTTGGTCCCAAAGCCCGTCCAGGCAGGAGGGAGGGAAGTAGCCAGTTCCCCACCCAAGACGGGCTGGCGAGGTTGGTCGCCAGCACCCCTGGGGTTCTGAGGCCTGGGAGCGCCCAGGAAAGTGGAGGACCCTGGAGATTCTCATGCGGCAAAGGTGGGGACGAGCCGAGGTGCCCACCCAGCCTCCGGCCAGGTCCTCCCACCCAGCCCTGAGCCCTGGGAGGCGGCCAGCCTGCTCAGGGGCCAAACACCCCGTCTGAGCCCCTCTGACCTTTGGGCTCAGCAGGGGGGCACCGCTGGGAGCAGGGCTTGGGCGTTAGAGGAGCCAAGAATGGTCCAGGGGGCAGCCCCAGGAGGCTGGGCAGTCTGGCTGTGGCTGCAGGGGCTGCTCTGGGGCTTTCTGCCAGAGCCCCAGCACCTTTGGGGCCTGCCCCCCACCACACCACGGCCTCCCAAGGAGGAAGGGTCTCTGTGGACAGAGGTTTCATGGGAAACGAGTCGAGAGAACTTGTGGACAGCCCTGACCTTGGGGTCAGGCAGTGTCTGGATTTAGGGGATGATGTGGATGGACCAGCCTGGTGGTCCTGCTTCCAGATTCTTCCTGGGAAGACTCGGAGTGTGATGGGACCCCAAATGGAGCTCGGACATCCTGGGAGGGTGGGGGGACTGCACCCCGAAATCCTGGGCCTGCTGCTCCTATGCTGGAACCCAGGACATGTCTCAGAGGAGGACGGCGCTCCCCGGCCATGAGGCGGGGTCTGCCCCCGGCCCCTCTGCTCTGCAAAACCAAGGGCCTCCCTGAGCTGGGCGCCAGGTTTTATGTGTGAGGCCACCGGCTTACCTCCTCACCTTTGCTCAGAAAAGGTGACGGGGGCCAGGCTTTGAAAAGATTGTGTCGAAAGCAGGCTCTGGGGTGCAAGTTTGCCAAGAACAACTTTGCAGACTTTGCAGTTGCCACGACAGCCATAGAAGGACCAGTGTCTCCCAAGGCTGAGAACGTCTGATCGAGTTGTCAGAGGACACATGCAGCTGGTCAGTGTCCAGCGTGCCCCAAACCTACCCAGGTGACGCATGCAGCGGCAGAGAGGCAGACCCGAGTGTGGGGCCGGGGGGGTGGGCCGCTGGCCAGGGTTCTGTGTGTCCCGAGACAGTCATGTGCATCTCGCGGAGACCCTGCCCCCACGGAAGGGATGGGGCACTGGGCACCATCGAGTGTCCAGTTCAGCCAGTCAGGGGGGCAACTGAGAGACACGGGCCTGGGTCCTGGGGTTCCTGACCCCAAAGAGGTGTGAGGCAAATGACGGGGCGGGGCGACTGCCAGGATTGCCTGACCTGACCCTGGGGACCTGACCTTGGGCCCCCATCAGCTGTCGCCTGCAGGTGGGGTCAGTGTGAGGGGGCCAGCACATCTGTGTGTGTGCCTGCACGTGTCCACCATCTGCGTGTGTGTGAGTGTCTCCGTGACCTGTGTGTGCATGCAAGTGTGTCCATGATCTGGTCTGTGTGTATGCATGTGAATGTACTGTGATCTGTTTGGGTGTGTATGCAAGTGTTCCATGATCTCTGTGTGTGCATGTGTGTCTGTGACCTCTGGATGCATGTAAGTGTGTCCGTGATATGGGTGTGTGTGCATGTGAGTGTGTTCATCATCTGTGTAAGCGGGCATGTGTGTTCATGATCTGTGTGTGCATGTATGCATGCGAGTATCTGTGATCTATGTCTTGGTGTGCATGCAAGTGAGTCTGTGGTCTGTGTGTGTGCATGAGTGTGTCCCCAGTCAGTGCAGAACCCAGCACATAGTGAGGGCCTGGTGCGCAGTGGGCTGTTATGTGATATGTGGGACCTGTCGCACAGTGGGAGCTCATGTTACATGCTGGACCTGGCGCACAGTGGGTGCTCCATCCATTCTGGGTAGATGTGTAACTGACTCACACTCACTGGAAGAAGCACCAGCCAGGCTGGACAGAGCGCACAGCCCAGGTATGGCAGGGTCAGGCTATCAGGAGGGGTGGGAGTCTTGGGCTCAGCTTGCTAGAGTGGTGTGTGCTTAGGGGTAACAAGAGGTAAGTCAGGGTTGGCTTACAGGGGCTGTAGAGGGAGGAGCTGACAGCTAGGCTGGGGTGAGCGTGGAAGAAAGGGGGCTGCTGCAAGTCTGCGTAGGGAAATGACATGTTAGCCCAGCAGGCCACAAGGAAGGAGCCTGAGGAGGGCGGGGAGCAGATCAGGGGGGCAGCAGAGGTACCAGGAGCTGCTGAGTGTGGGAATGCGAGAGGGCAGCCTCAGCAAAGCCCCTGGGAGGCAGAAGCCCAAGGGCAGGGGACGAGTCTGGGGATGCAGGGGGAGCCCCTGTGGCTGGCTGGGGTGTGGCCCTTGGGAGCCTCCTGCCCACCCGGCCCCCCCCAAAGCCCCTGCAGGCTTCGTGGTAACCAAATGCCATGGCTGCTCAAGTGGCTCATCAGTGTGGCTGCAGTCCCGGTGGCCAGGCCCTGGTGATTCACTTTCAGAAGCATTTTGCTCACCAAGCCACATATTTTCTTAGTTATGAATTTGATCATGAAGAAGATGGAAAAATGCTGAAAACATACCCAAACCACAAAACCCAGGGGCTCTGTGTGAGAGGGAGAGAGGGGCGCTGTGCCCTGGGGGCTGGAGGGGGCAGGCAGAGAGGCTGTCGGCTAAGGAGACGCAGGGTCTGTGTGTGCCTGCGTGTGCACACCTGGGTGGACGAGCACACAGACCCCATGAGCGGCCAGAGCCGGGCCGCACCCAGGGCCCCTCCTGTGGCTCCCCTGCCTCAGCCCTCCGGCCTCGTCTGCCGTCCACACTGCCCTCATGGATCTCCCCGGCGACGCCGCGTCCCCTCTGATGTTCTCTAAACCCCCTGCAGGGGTTTTGCCCCCCCGAGCTTCCTGCCATCCGACCTGATGTCCCTTTTGGTGTGGACCTCGGAGACGTCCACCTTCCCTCTGGACCTCATGTGAGTTCTGCTGGCCGGCAGGCAGATGAGGGAGGGACGGCGACCTCGTGGGTTCCCAGGTGAGCTCAAAGGAAGGCGCCCGGGTGGTGGAGGGGAGAGCAGCGAGGGCAGCTGGAGATGGGCCATAGAAACGCCTTCTGGAATGGACAGCTGGTGGGGGAGGGGCGGGGAGGAGTGGGGCCAAACCCCAACCCCAGGCCTGGCTGGAGATGGGAGGGCAAGCTAGGACTTGGGGTGGCCTGGCAGTGGGGACCCAGGCCCCTGGGCTGCTGGTGGGGACGTGGAGTGGAGGGAGCAGGCAGCCCGTCGTGGCCAGCTCTGGCCACCCCCCATGCTCCAGGGGCTGCAGCCTTCTCTCCCTCTTAGCCACATTCAAGATGGTGGGAATGTGGGGAGGAGGGCAGGGGGAGGGACAGCCACCTCTGGACCCCAGCCTAGCCCGAGTCTCTCCGCCACTCCAGGTGCTCTCCCCCGGCCCAGGGCGGCTGTGGAGGGTGGGCTCCTGGTGTGCCTGTGCACCCGCTCTGGGCAGGGCTCTGAAGCCCGCTGGCCCCAGCCCTGCTCGGCCCTCATGCCGGCCGCCCTCAGACATGTGAGCCCTTCCCCACCTGCCCCAGGCAGCTCTGTGGGTGCCGGGAAGAACGAGCCCCCCAAGCCCAGCAGCCTGGGGCCCTTCCCGGGCAGAGCAAGCCCCCACCCACCTAAGAGCCCCTCCCACCCCAGGGAAGGGTGCCCCCAACCCGAGTTCTGGTGTTCCTCATGGTCCTAGAGAGGTTGGTGGCTCTGCGCCTCGCGCCCGCACCACAATGCGGCCCACGGCCTCCCGCCTCGTCCCCATGGTGTCTGCAGGGGACGGCCTGGCATGGGTGTGCTGGGATTTGCCTGAGACATTTCCAAGAAAAATAGGGCAACAGGAGGTGCTCGGCTGCATTTGACACGAGTGTGGACTGTGGGCGGTTAGACTAAACTGCCATCCCTGTTAGTGGGGAAACTCGTGGAGAGCTGGATCCCCCGGGAGGGCCCCCCACTCCAGCCCAGAGGGAGCCCCTCCCTTCCTCTTTTAGCACTGCTGAGTTGGACTAAAATGCCCCAGAAAAAAATTACTGAAAACTAAGGGGAATAAAGGAAACACAGAGAGCACAAAAATAGTTGAGTGCACATTCTTGACCTTAAGATAACCGGCGTCTGCCCACACGTGGGCAGCCCAGGGTGGGTGCTGGCCGCCCCAGCCTCGTCCGTGGGCCCCACCCGCAGGGCGTGTGGCCGCCCTCCAGCCCTGAGTGCCAGTCGCTGCCACCGGATAAGCAGGGCCCAGTGGTGGCTCTGTGGGGAGAGAACCGAGAACCGCCGTGACATTCTCGTGCAGGCGGGATCCGACGAGATGGTGCATGCTGATGCGTGCGAAGCTCATAGTAGGAACTCAGCAAGTGGCCCAAGGCAAGGATGGACAGGAGCCTGCTTGTTGGGGCCTGTCACCTACCCCCAGGCCCTCCCCAGTCCAGCTCCGTCAGGTGCATCCTTTGTCCTGGCCTGTACCAGTCCAGGACATGTCCAAGAGGGCCCTTGGGTCTCCTGCCCCAGGCCCTCCAGGACCCCTCCTCCTCTGGGTGAAGCCTCAGAACAGTATATCCTCAGTGCAAACGCAGCTTCCCCAGCTCAGAGAAAACCTGCCCGGCTTTTCTTCTCCCCTTCCAGCTGGGCTGGGCTGGCCTCCCCCATTTCCAAATTTCCAGGGAGCGCTGTGGGCACTCCACTCCCGCCTCTGGCCCAGACCTCTCGCTTGCGCTGCTGCGGGGCAGGGGTCAGGGATTGCTGGAGCTTGGCACCCTGCCCCGGAGGGGTCTCCAGTTGGACCCTCAAGGCCTGCCTTCTGGTCCCAGTGGAGGGCAGCAGGAAGGCACTGACCTCAGCCAGGAAAGCGGGAGGCAGCACCGCCCGGGCGGGCAAAGACCCTCCCCGCGGCGGGCCGGCACGGGGCCTGGCCTCTAGCAACAGCCTGAGGTCCAGTTCTTGAACAGGCTTTCGCAGCGCTGGGGGAGACACCAGGCCCAAGTTGCTCAGGCAGTGCTGGGGGAGACCCCGGGCCAGCCCCGGCAAGCGCAGGTCAGGTGACATGGGTGTGGCCACAGCCTCCTTGCCTCTCCTGTGAAGGCCGCCGAGGCGCCCGGGCAGGGCATGTCCCGGGACCACAACTGCAGTGTAGACAGTGAACCGGTGATAAAGCACAAGTGGAGGCGCTCTGGCTGCCGCCCGCGCATTCTCCACGCATTCCGTGTTTGAGAGCCTGTGGCGCTCCAGCCAGTTCGGGCTGGGGCAGCCTGCCCGCCCTGCACGCCCCCACCCCCCAGCCTTCTGGGTGTTTCCAGAGGCCTCAGGTTGCTGCACAGACCCGCAAGTGTGTGTCTCCTGGACGCAGCCTCTCCCGACAGGCCGTGAGGGATGGTGGTGGCAGCAACTGCACCCACAGTGGTGGATGGTGGGGACCTGGGTGAGATCGGGATGGCAGTGGGGTGGCTTGTGGCACTGGGGGGAGATGCAGGTTGTCCACGCAGGGCCTTCCCACCTGGACTCACCTGGGCCCACCTGGACTCACCTGGGCTCCGCATGCCAGGGCACAGCCCCAGGGCATGCAGCCCCCCCCAGGGCACTGCTGCCTGCGGTGGTCCCAATCCCACCGGTGAAAGCCAAGCCTCGCCCGGGCCCCACCCAGGGCCTCCCACGCCCTTCTGGTGTCTAGGGAGTTTCTGGGAAAAGCAGGGGCACGCTGGCCCAATTCTCGGCCTCGAGGCTGAGCTGGGCTGGCCACCCCACCTGTGGCCTGACAGCCCTTGGCCTCGTGCCAGTGGGGGGGCTCCGGGAGGAGGGAGGGTATGCCTGTGAGGGAGGAGGGGTCCAAGGAGGGACGCCGCGGGTCTGAGGGACCGTGGTCAGGCCCAAGCGACGGGTGGAGGTGCCTGTCCGAGACCTGCTCCACGTGACCTCTGTCCACCCCAGTGTCCCTCGCAGGCTGCAACCAGCAGACACCCAGGATGCAGGATCTGACCCTCCAGTTGGCGCGTGTCGCAGGGTTAGGAGCTTAGAAGGCTCCAGGGGCCTCAGGGAGGTGGGATCCCAGGAATGCGCGGAGATGGTGGTGTGGGCGGGGCCTGGTCACCGGCGGGCGGGGCCTGGTCTTCAGTGGGCGGGGTCTGGTCTTCAGTGGGCGGGGCCTGGGCTTCAGTGGGCGGGGCCTGGGCGCGCCCCCCCACCCCCTGGGTGGTGGTCCCGCCCTGCAGCTTGCGGCTGGGGAAGGCTGACCTGAGCGACCTCAGCCCACTTCCTGGTGAGCCAGGGCGCGCCCGGCGCGTGCGCGGGCGTTTCCTGTGCTGGGGGCGCCTCGCGCCCGCTCCGCCCGCGCAGCGGCGGCCGTTCCTCGGAGGCCCCGGGGGCGCTGTGGGGCGGGAGCCCGTCCCCGAGGCGTCGCTGCGCCGCGCGTCCCGCGGGGGGCGGCTGGCCGGGGCTGAGAGGGGGAGCACGGAGACCCGGATCTTTACGTTCAGGAACGAAATGCGCAAAACGTGCTGTGAAAGAAGAGCTTTAGAAATGGTGAGGGAGAGTCAGTCACAACACTGACTGAAGGCGTTGGAAGCTGCCGCGGGCGCACCGAGGCGCCGACGCTCGCTCTGCGGACGCCTCTGAGCGGGGCTTTGAGGCGAAAGGGGCCGGAGGCCGAGCGGCCGCCGCCAGGACTGCGGGCCGGGCCGAGGGCTCTGGGGGCTGGCAGCCGCCCTCGGGGGTGCGCGCCCAGCCAGGTCACAGCTGCCCCCCTCCGCACCGTGACAGCCCTCCGGCCGCTTTCTTCTGGAAGCCGAGGGCAGAACGAGACGGGCTGGCGGAAGCTCTGGCCCAGGACAAGGCCTCGGCCTTGCGGAGGGACCAGCAGGTGACAGCAGAAGGTGCCACGTCGAATGACCTTGGTCAGGGTGGCCTGGCCCTGCCTGCAGCACGGCCTCAGGCCTGGGGCTCGGCTGCCTGCCAGTCCAGCCACCTTGGTGCCCCTGGGGGGCCAGCGAGCTGCCCCTGGGCACCATCACCCCTGACCTTCCTTGACACCGGGGCCCGGGGTTGGACACTCGGTGTGCCCAGGCCGGGCTGCCCATCAGCCCTTCTGGGGTCTGGCACTGGTGGGCTGACCACACAGGGGATGTCCCAGGAGGTGGCTCCACATCCTGGGCACCTCCAGCCCTGCCCACATCAACATCCCGCCAGGCATTGGCTGCCCTTCCTCACTGACTCCCCCTCCCCGCCCCCTCCCCGGCCCCCTGCAGCTCTGGGAATGACATGCAGGCCTGTGCCAGGTGCCCTGGGCGGGACTCACACGAAGCTGCCCCCACCTGGTGGAGGTCATCCAGGCCGCAGTGTCCCTGTGTGCCTCTCAGGGACAAGTGCCCCCTGCAGACCCCACGGCTGTGGGGCTGGGGACCGTGAGGACACTGAGGGAGGAAGCGCTTCCGCTCTTCCCGCCCCCCTCAGAGCTCCTCTTTCCGGCCCTTTACCCCCGCTTGCCCTGTCTCCACGCGCGGGGTCTGTCCTGCTGGACACACGGCCAGGCTTCCAGCGGGCAGTGCCGTCCACCCATCTGGCCGCGGTGCTGTCACGGCCCAGGAATGCAGGAAGGCAGCCTGGTCTGGCAGGGAGGCATGGCAGCACACCAAGAATGCGCCTCCGAGAGAGATAATTATGCGTTTGGGGAATCCGGCATAATAACCCGGTGGACACCGCCGGCTCTGTTTATTTTACTGGGAGCCGAGGCGACAGCAAAGGGCTGCAGCTGGGAAAGGGCCTCAAACCCTCCAGGCTGGTGCCCGCCTTGGACCTGCAGCTGCTGTCCTTGGAGGGGCCGCAGGCGGCCGAAGAAGGCCAGGCCAAATGGGATGCAGGAGCCTGCCCTTGGCGCCGAGCTGGCATCAGGAGCCGCGCAAGGGCGCAGTAAAAGTGCCAGCGTGTGGGCTGGTGGAGGGGCCTGTGGCTGAATGACCCATTGTGTGGCATCCACCCCGAAGGGCCAAAAGGAGCGGCCTCAGCGAGGGGAGGAGCCCTTTGGTAAACTTCTGTTCCACTTGGGAACACCATGGCTCCTTTTAGAAAACTTGGACAGGGCAGAAAAGCTCAAGAGGAGAAAGCAGCGCACAGCTCCTTCCTGAGGGGAGGATTTGTCTGAGAATCGTTTTAGGTGCTCCGTCCATGGTGTGCACGTCCGTGTGTGCATGTGTGTGGACGTCCTTGGGTGTGGGTGTACATGCCTGCTGCGTGTGCACTCACATAATGGAAACAGCACACCTTTCTTCCAAAAGTCCTTAATTTTTGTGTTGACCATCATAGACTCAAGAAATGCAGGTGATCCAATCCCTAAATCCCTAAACGCTTCCCAGGAGTGTTCGCTCACTGGTGTGTGCCCAGCCCCCCGACCTTCCCTGACCATTTACAGCTATCAGCTACGGGGACCTTAGGCTCTTATCTCGGGAGGGCTAGGGGCTCTCCGAGCCCCCCCATCTCTGTCTATGCCAAGGAGCCTGGGGCGACACAGGGACCACAGGAGCCCTATGCGTGAGCCCCACGGTCCAACCCAGAGCTGCCCTGTGCACGGACGTGCTGGGGAGGGGGCCCCTTGGTGGCCGTCACCGGGCCCTGCCGTGCAGGTGGTGATGCTGGGTGAAGAACCCCGAACCACACAGGAACTCTCAGAACTCCTCCCGGGGAGCTGTCTCCCATGGAGCGGCCACCCAGGAACGCCATGCTCGCTTCTCCCGTGTCCACCCTCGCAGGGGCTGCCCGTCCTGGGCTTGGGGGGAACATGTCGTATTTTGAGAGGTGACTTTACTTTTTTTCTTACTGAAAGGGATGTGGGCAGGCAGAGAGTAGCAGGAGAAGTAGCCAGATGGTGGCAAACATTTCCAAAGAGCTAACCCAACGTGGAACTTGGGAGATTCACTAAGTTCTGGTGGAAGCAGCAGTGGGAGAGTCCCTGGGTCTGTGATGCCTGGCGGGGTGGGGGTGTCACCAGGGAAGGCTGGGGGTCCTGGTGCCCCAGCCCTGTGATCCTGAGAACTGCAGACACAGGGAGCCTGGGGGGACCGGGGAGGACCCTACCCCCTGCTTCGGCCTCTTGTGACACCCCGAGATGTGACACGAGTGTGTGCAAGTCTCCAACAGTGACTGGGTTTTGAATCCAGAAAAGTGGAGGCTTGCTTTTTAATATCACAAAATAAAAATGTCTGTTGTTCTCCCTACTTACAAAGTGGACATGCCCATCACCCACCTCTCAAAGAAGCTCCATTTTAGTATTTTGGAGTAGATCATTTTAGACGTTTGCTACATTTATAAACACATAGATATGTTCTCAGGTTTTTCAGAATTGGGATTCTATTATGTATACTGTTTTCTGACTAGATTTTTAAAATTCAGTATGTTGTGGATAGATTTCTATGAACATAAATGTGGATACATACTAGAGTAATGGCTGCACAGGATTGTATTTTACGAATATAATTGGTGGACATTTAGGATTTAGGCATTTCCCCTCGTTGTTATAAACAAAGCCACAGGGAACATCTTTGCGCTCTTCTCTCATTACCTCCTTCCCAAGAACTTCTAGAAGCCCAGATTTCAGAAAAGCAGACCCAGTGCCCAGTGGGGGCTGCTGCCCCACGCCCTGCCCCCACCTGCAGGCTCGCTCAGCCGGAGTGAGCGGGAGACCTCTCTGTCCCAGCATGGAGGGCAGGGGGCTGTTGCCATGTAGCTTCTACCTGCTTCTTAGCAATGTTTCTAAGATGTGAGGGGAGGAAAGGATGAGAGCTTGGCTTTGTAGGGTCATCAGCTACCAGAGACCCGGAAGAGTCTGTAACTCTCACCCAACTCCCTACCCTCAGGTGTGCAGGTAAGGCATGTGCATGGGTCAGCCAGGTGCACCCAGGTACTCAGGTCAGCCAGGTGTGCAGGTTAGCTCAGGTGCACAGGCCAGCCATGTGTGCGGGTCAGCCCAGGTGCACGGGTCAGCCAGGTGCACCCAGGTGCACAGGCCAGCCAGGTGTGTGGGTCAGCGAGGTGCAGGGGAGCCCAGGGGGGAGCCTTCCAGGACCCCTCCCCGCCCCCATTTTTTCTCACTTTCACTCTGTTCCGCTGAAGTATCCTACCCCTCCCCCAGCATATATATTCTAAGAAAAAGGAAATTAGAATTTCATCGGACTGAGCAGCTCCGCCTGCCTGGTGAGAGAGGCGCCTGCACCAGGTACTTCATCTGCTGCCCCCAGGGTGGGGGAGCTGGGGGGTGGCGGCTGTCGTCAAAACCAGGGTGCGGGCCTGGGGAGACCCTGAGGGAGCAGGCTGAGCGGAGCCAGAGAGGCTGGGGCTTCCTGGCCTGATCCGCCCGGCTCCCGTGACCCCCTTTCAAAGCGAGCTGAGCTTTGAAACCCAAGAAGTCTGATGATATCGCCAGGGACAGAAGCCAGTCTGCTGCTAATTACCATTTGACATTCTGGCTGAGCCCAGCGTGGGGGGACCATAAAAAACTTATTCATGTGGCCCAGGGCAACTTCAAATGCAGCTGCCCCCCACCCCCAGGCCAGCCTGTTCTGGTGCCTGTAGAGGCTGGGGGCGGGGGGGCGCTGGTCAGGGGTAAACTGGAAATGGCTGAGGCTGCCCCTCTGCAGGGTGCTGCATGTCCAGGCTAGGGCCCACGTCACAGCCCAGGAGGACCCAGGAGCCCCCACGGGTTTGCAGTTAGGAGGTGGAGGCCCCTTAGCCTCAGGCGCCTTAGAGCTGCAGGCTGGATGGTGGGAGCCTCTGGGACAGGGGTCCCTGGAGGAGGTTGTACAGGCCAGCCTTTGGTAGAGTGTGCACTTGGGGAGGGTGTGTGAGCTGGTGTGTGCTCTGGGG
>JAQZBX010023801.1:0-30584 GCA_029593785.1 Cabassous unicinctus
AAAAAAAAATATCTGATTTACAAGAGCAAATAAAAATATCAAATACCTAGGAATAAATTTAACTAAATTTGTAAATGACTAGTGTGCAGAATTTTAGCAACACTGTTAAAGAAAATAAAAGAAGATATAAATAAATGGAAGAACATTCCCTGATCATGGATAGGAAGACTAAACATCATTAAGATGTCTATCCTAACCAAACTGATTTACAGATTTAATGAAATTCCAATAAAAATTACCATGGCATTTTTTTTTATTGAATTGGAAAAGCTAACTATGAAATTTATTTGAAAGGGCAAGTTGCCCTGATTAGCAAAAGACATAATGAAAAAGAAAAATGAAATTGGAAGTATCACACTGATTTTAAAACCTACTACAAAACTTTGGTGGTCAAAACTGCATGTTAATTTCACAATGATAGACAGACTGACCAATGAAATGGAATTGAGAGTTCTGATATAGATCCTTGCATATACAATCAACTGATATTCGACAAGGTCACAAAGCCCATTCAACTGGGAGAGACAGGCATCTTCAACAAATTGTACTTAGAGAACTGGATATCCATATCCAAAAGAATGACAAAGGAACACCATCTCCCAACTTACACCAAAGTTAACTCAAGATGGATCAAAGATCTAAATATAAGAGAGAAGACGATAAATATCTCGAAAGATAATGTAGGGAAGCATATACAAGATCTTGTATTAAGAAATTCATGAGCTTTACACCAAAAGCATGAGCAATGGAAGAAAAAAATTGATAAATGGACCTCCTCAAATTTAAAAACTTTGCACCACAAAGGCATTTGGCAAAAAAGTGAAAAGGCAGGTGACTCAATGGGACAAAATATTTAGTAACCATCTATCCAACAGGGGACTAATATCCAGCATATATAAAGAAACCTTACATCTCAAAAATAAAAAGACAAACAACCCATTTAAACAATGGACAAGTGGTTTGAGTAGACACTTCCCTAAAGAAGAAATACAAATGGCTATAAACACATGAAAAGATGCTCAACATCACTAACTATTAGGGAAATATGAACCAAAACTAAATGAGGTATCATCTTATACCCATTAGACTGGCATCTATTAAAAAAAGAGGACTACACGTGTTGGAGAGGACATGGAGGAAAGGGTACCCTTATTCATTGCTGGTGGGAATGTAGAATTGTGGAGGAATTGTGTAAGACAGTAAGTACATCAGGAAGCTATCTGTAGAACTGCCATATGATCCAGTAATCCCATGTTGGGTATCTACCCAGAAGAATTGAAAGCAGGGACACAAACAGATATATGCACACCAATGTTCATAGTGGCATTATTCCCTTTTATCAAAAATCTGAAACAACCTAAATACCCATCAACAGATTAATTGATGAACAAATTGTGGTATATACATAAATGCAATACTACTCAGCTGTAAGAAGGAATATAGTATTAACACATGTGGTAACATGGATGAATATTGAAGACCTTATGTTAAGTTAAGCAAGCCAGGCACTGAAGGACAAATATTACATAACCTCAATGATATGAATTAAGCAAACTGAGCAGGCTCACAGAGCTAGAACCTGGAAGATGGACAAGAGATGGAAAAGGAGAAGAAGGTTGTGATACAATGCTCATATAGGCAAAATCTATGATAAGATGGGAGTGTGCAGTTCTGCAGTGGATGGGCATTTCAGTGGCACAGTGATACTATTGGTTTGGGTGATACTGGTTTGTGAGGGAAATAGGGTGGGGAGGTTGGGTTGGACTGTCCATGGAACTGTGGGGATGGTTGGGGGAGGGAGCAGGTAAACTATGGGGATTTATGGGTATGGGGTGAAACTACAATGTTGGGAATGTTTTTTTGGAAATATGGCAGGGGAAGGTTACTGGTTGAGGGTGTTGGATGTGGGGAAATTCAGGGCAGGGTGCACCTGTGGCAAGATTCTAGGGAGTGTGTGAGTATTCATCTTGTCATGCTGTGTTGTATTAGTGGGAATGTGTTGGACTCCCATCCTGGGGAGTCCTGCTATACTCTAAAAAGGAAAGACAGGAGACTTTCAAGAGCATAGACAGTGCCCAATAAGGGAGGACAGGGCAGTATAAGTCCTCAATGTTATTGCATGTAACTATGAATCTTGTTCTTCAAGGAGTAAAGCTTGGTGGTTGCCATTGGTCCCGAGGTTAGGGGAAGGGAGGAGCAGAATAGATGGAACATGGGGTGTTTTGGGGGGGGATGGATTGTTTTACATGATCTTGAAATGATGGATACAGGCCATGTAAAATTTCATCAAAATTTATAAAATTGCATAGTTCAAAATAAAGAGCACAATGTAAATCATTGACCATGGTTAGTAGTAATGTTTGAATATTTGTACATCAATTGTAAGAAATATATCATCCACATGTAAAATGTTATTAATAAGAGAAAGGGTTAAAGGACAAGGGTGTTGGGTATATGGGAATCCCCTACCTTGTGTACATGACTTTTTTTGTTACCTGGTTTCTTTGAAGACAAAATGAAAAAAAAAAAGACACTAGGGAAAAAAAAAAGAAAATGTCACTCTACATAAAAGACAATATATCTTACAGTGATGAAAGACATAATGTCAAAAAAATTTTAATACTATATATATTTTTTTATTTCAAAATTATTTTTTAATTTTTTGTATTTTATTTCTTATCTTTAAAACTATCTTTATTATTTCATTTTCTTATTAATACTACTTGGTTATTTTGTTGGCTTCATTTTTGAAAACGTTTTGGATCACAGAGGGGTTATAACTGTGGCAGGAGAGGATCACTGGTATGGGTTGTGAGTGATGGGGTATGCATGGGAGTAGGTTCACATGGGTCACCTATAAGGCATACGAATGTGTTCAAGTGTTCATGGGGCATTGTCTTGGAAGGTGGAGATCCACACAATAACCCTAAGAATATGGAATTCCTATCCTGGGGAGCTTTGCCACATTATCTAATGGGATAGCAAGAATCCCTCATGTACAGACCCAGTGACTAGTAAAGGAGGATGGACAATTAATGGGCCCTTGATATTGATAACTGTACTTATCAAACTTTTCTTTTGAAATTGAAACTTTATCTAGAATTATTGGTTGCTTAAGAGTTACTTCTTGAGAGCTTCCTTGTTGCTTAAATGTGGCCTCTCTCTAAGCCAAACTCAGAATATAAATGCATTCCTTCCCCCTAGCGTGGGACATGACTCCTGGGGATAAGCCTCCTAGCAATGGAGGGATTACTACCAAGTATGAGTGAGCAATGCAACTGGAAAAAGACCATGACCAAAAGGGGGAAAAGGTAAAGACAAATGAGTTTGCATGGCTAAGAGACTTCAAAGTGAATCCAGAGGTTATTCCAGAGGCTACGTTTAAGCAAGTCTCAGCAGGATCTCATTGACTGCCAAGGTAAATACTGCCTCAAATACTGGGGCACTTAAGGACTCTGCAAACATTCAGGCACTATAAGCAAGGCAGAGAGTTCAGATGTTTGGCACCCTGCCAGTGGTCCCTACTTGGGAATTTATGTTCCCCAGTGTGACAAAGTTGTACTCAGTTGTGGTTTCCCTACACATGGCTCTTCTGCCCCTTCTCTTTGAACCTATAATTAGTGCTAGAGTTGATAGGTGTATGTCCAAAAGACTTAAATCTTTAGGCTGTCCATGTGCCAGCTAGGCCCTTAATCTCAACAAAGATGCAACACCTACTCTCCAGTTCATTGGACTCACCCATGACAACTAACAAGGAGATGATGATGGACAATGACCATCCCAAAGAATAGAGAGAGTCTGCAACTGTAAGCAAGGTAATCCCATCCATCTGCCCCATGGAATCTAAGCCCCCTCTTACTTGTAGGTAGAATGGGCATTCGCATTACAGAATCCTCAGGACTGGGGAATGAATGTTGGACTAGAGTAGACTTACTGGTATTCTAGTATAGACTTATTGTGATTCTAGCAATGGAAGAACTTTTATCATTGATGTGGAAGCAGTGGCCACTGGAGGTTCTCAGGGGAGAGAGGGGGTAAAAGAGATGTAATATGGGGAATTTCTCAGGACTTGGGAATTGTCCTGAATGACATTGCAATGACAGTTGCAATGACAGATACAAGCCGTTATGTATCTTGTCATAACTTACAAAATTGTGCAGGATTGAGTGTAAACTACAATGTAAACTATAATCCATGCTTAGTGGCAATGCCCCAAAATGTGTTCATCAATTGTAACAAAAATATCACACTAAAGAAGGATGTTGTAAATGTGGGAAAATGTCGGAAGGGTTGGGAGCAGGGCATATGGGAATCCCTTTCATTTTTATGTAAGATTAATGTGATATAAATCTTTTTTAAAAAAATAAAAGTGTTTATTAAAAATTAAAATAGCAGGGAGTGGATGTGTCTCAAGCAGTTGAGCATATGACTCTCATGTGTTAGGTTTGGTTCCCAGTGTCTCCTAAAGAAAAAACAAACACACAATGAGCACTCAATGAGCAAAAATAGTGAGCAGACAATGAGTGCAAACAATGAGCAAAAGCAATGAGCAATCAGATGAGAGAACCATCTCAGGAGGAAAAAGATTTTTAAAAGACATTTAAAAAAAGACATTAAAAATACATTAGCAGCACATAAGAGCAGATTTGAAATGCTTAAAGACAGAAATAGTGATTTTGAAGAGAGAACATCTGAACTGGAAAAGACAGGGGAACAGAACAAGTAGGGAATGGAAAAAATGGAACAGGATCTCAGGGAATTACATGACAATGCAAAATGCACAAACATACACATTATTGGTGTCATAGAAGGAGAAGAGAATGGGAAAAAAGCAGAAAGTATATTTGAGGAAATAATGACCAAAAACTTCCCAACCCTTATGAAAGACATAAATATCAATATCCAAGAAGGACAATGCCCCCAAACAGAATAAATCTGAATCAACCTAACCTGAGCCACCTACTGTTCAGAATGACAAATATCAGAGACAATGTGAGGATTGTGAAAGCAGCCAGTGAAAAGCAAAACACCACATACAAGTGAACCTTAATAAGATTAAGTGTCAACCTCTCATGAGAAACCATGGAGGAAAGAAGAAAGTTGTATGATGTATAAAAGGTATTGTAAGAGAAAAACTGGCAGCCAAGAATGAAGTATCCAACAAAGATGTCTTTCAACAATGAGGGTGAGTTTTACATCTTATACAAAATTTAACCCAAAATCGATCAAGGACCTAAATATAAAAACAACAATCATAAAAACCCTAGAAGAAAATGTAGGAAAACATCCTCAAGATCTTGGGGTAAGTAGTAGTTTCTTAAACCTTATGCCCAAAACATGAGCATCAAAGAAAAAATAGATAAATAAGACTGCCTCAAAATTCAACACTTTTCCACCTCAAAGGACTTTGTCAAAAGGGTGAAAAGGCAGGTGACTCAATGGGAGAAAATATTTGGCAATCATATATCTGATAAGGTTTCAATATTCATGATATATAAGATCATACAACTCAACAATGAAAAAAAAATTATCCAGTTAAAAATGGACAAAAAGCTTGAAAAGACAACTGTCCAAAGAAGAAATACAAATGGTTAAGAAACACACGAAAAAATGTTCAACATCACTAGCAATTAACGAAATGCAAATCAAAATTACAATGAGAGATCACTGCACATCTAGTAAACAGGCCGCTATTAAAAAGTCAGAAAACAGTCATTGTTCTGGGGGATATGGAGGGATAAGAATGCTTATTCTCTGTTGGTGGGAATGTAGAATGGTACAGCCCCTGTGTAGGACTGCTTGGCAGTTCCTAAGGAAGTTGAATATAGACTTGTCATAGGTCCTGGCAATACAATTGCTATGTATATACAAGGAAGAACTATAAACAGTGACATGAGTGGACATCTGCACACCAATGTTCATAGCAGTATTATTCATGATAGCCAAAAGTTGGAAACAATCCAGGTTTCCTTCAACTGAGGAATGGATAAACAATTTGTGGTGTATACACACAATAGAATATTATGCAGCAGTAAGGAAAAATGAAGTTGTAAAATGTATGACAACATGGATGAAGCTAGAGGACATTATGTTGAGTGAAGTAAGTGAGACCCAAAAGGGCAAATACTGTATGACTGTGCTATTAAGAACTAAATATATTATGCAAATTATAAATATATTATGTAAATATCTCTACATCCTGAGTGATCTGGAGATATCAAGAATATGTGTAAAATTGTATATATGGGACTAGTTTTCTTTGAAGCTGAATAAATATAGGTTAATACTACAAAATGTTAATATCAGACCAAAAGGAAACATTGTACTGAGTAGAGGAGACCAGACACAGAATGTTGCATATGGTATGATTCCATTTGTGTAGAGTATAAATGAAGATCAATTTATAGAGATGAAATTAGATTGGTGGTTGTGTAGGGCTAGGGAATGAATTCTAGGAGGTATGGAGACTTTCTTTCTGGAATAATGAAATTGTTCTGAAATATTTGATATGTTGAATATACAACATTGTGATTATGTTAAAGGTCAATGACTGTATGCTTTTGATTGAGCATAAAGTATGTGACTGTATCTCAATAAAACAGCTTAATAAACAAATAAAATATCATGCAAGAATAGTCAGAAATAGCAGCTATGTTCAGTAGCGGAGACATAGACTGAGAGGTGAGGAAATTTCTTGTTTGTTGTTTGTCTGTAGTTTATTTATTATTATTATTGTTATTATTTAAATAATGAAAATGCTCTAATAATGATGAAGGGATGAATGCACAAATATGTGGTTATGCCAAATATGACTGATTGTACACTTTGGATGAATTTTATTACTTATTACTATGTATCAATAAAATTGATTTGTTAAAAAAATGAGTGTGAGTTTAAAGCTTTTACAGATAAGCAAAAACTTATAAAGTATCTTACTGAAAGACTAAATTACAAGGCATACTAAAGGGAGTGCTGCAGCCTGAGAGGACAATACAAAGGTGAGAGACTTGGAGAAGAGTGTAGAAATGAAGATTATTAGAAAATAACATTAAAATGTACAATGACAGACAATATTACAATACAACAACAGAAAGCCAAAGGACAAAATGGATGAAGTAAGTAATGCCTTTATACTAATAACATTGAATGTAAATGATTTGAACTCCCCATTCAAAAGGTATAGAGTGATAGAATGGATTAAAAAAAAGTGATGTGGGTCATTAACCATGGTTGGTAGCAATGTTTTGATGTTTGTACATTAGTTATAGCAAATGTACTTTCCACATGTAAAATGTTATTAATAAGGAAGAGCAGAAAAAGGGGAAGGTGTTGGGTATATGGGAATGACTTGTGTTCTTTTTGTGACTTTTCTGTATCCTAAAGTTTCTTTGAAGATAAAATGGAAAGAAAAAAAAAAGACACTGGAGGTATATGTGGAAGAAAAGAAAATGTGCCTGTACATACAAGACAACAGATCTTAAAGTGATGAAAGACACAATGTCTAAAAAATATTTATTATTTCAAATTTAACTTTTTGTATTTTATTGTCTATTGTAAAAATTATTTTATTTTCTTATTAATATTATTTGGTTATTTATGGGCTTCATTTTTGCAGAGGTTCTGGATCACAGAAGGGTCACAGCAGTAATGGGGAGGATCACTTTGTGAGGTGTCAGTGATGTGGGCATGCAAAAGGAGGGGTTCAACTGGAGCATGCTTCTAAGACATAAGAATATGTTCAAGTGTTCATGGGACATTATCTCAGTGGGTGGAGATCCACACAATAATTGAAAGAATATTGAATTCCCATCCTGGGGAGTGGTGCTACATTCTCTAATAGGGCAGCAAGTACCCCATGAGTGCAAGGGCAATGTCTAGTGAAGGAAGACCATTATGCCAGGCCCTTTTGATATTGACTTTACTTATGAAATTTTTCTTGTGATATTAAAACTTAGGCTAGTAATATATATTGCCTAAGTGTTAAGTCCTTACATGAAATAAGAAAGCCTCCCTGTTTCTCAAATGTGGTCTCTCTCTAAGCCAAACTCAGCATATAAACACACTACCATCCTCCTGGCATGGGATATCACTCCTGGGGATGAGCCTCCCTGGCACAGAGGTATTATTACTTAGCACCAACTACCAATGCATCTGGTAAAAGTCCTTGAACAAAATTGGGAGATGGTAAATACAATTATGGCTAAGAGATTTCAAAGTGAGTCAGGAGGTCATTCAGAGGTTATGCTTCTGCAACACTCAGCAGGATCTCTTTGACAGCCACAATAAACTGTGTCTCAAATAGCAGGGCTCCTGAGGGATCTAGAGATATCCAGGAACTATAATCAAGACAGACAAATTCAGGAATTTTAGCACCTTGTCAGTGGGCTTTATTTTGGAATTTATGCTCCCCAGTAACAGAGTTAGGCTCATTTATAATTTCTCTACAGATGGCTCTTCTGCCCCCTTTTATTTCTATATTTGAGAAATATATATCCCTGTGACTTAAATCTTTGGTCCACCCAAATGCCAGTTGAGCCCTGAATTTCAGCAGAGCTGCAACATCTACTCTCCAGTTCACTGGACTCATCCAGGACAACTAACAAGAACATGATGATGGACAAGAACTATCCCAAGGCACAGAGAGTGTCTGCAACTGAAAACAAGATAGCTCTATCCATGTACCCCATGAGATCTAAGCCCCATGTCAATTAGAAGCAGAGTGGTAATCACCATCCTAAAATCCTTAAGATTGGGGAATGAATAATGGACTAAAGTATGCTTATTATTATTCTACTATAGATGTATTATTATTCTAGCAATGGAAGAACTCATCTTTGATGTAAAGGCAGTGGCCACCAGAAGTTCTGAGGGGTGGGAGATGGAAGAATAAGTGTAATATGGGGTAATTTTCAGGACATTTGATTTGTCCTGCATGATATTACAGTGACTGATGCAGGCCATTCTATATTTTGTCATAACTTGCGGAACTGTGCAAAACAGATTATGAACTACGGTGTGGACTGTCCTCCTTGGTTGGTAACAATGTTTCAATATAGGATCATCAATTGTACCACACTAATGAAAGATGTTGTTAATGTGCAAAAATGTGGGAGGAGGAGGGAGTGGGGCATTTGGAAATTCTTTATTTTTTATGTAGTATTTATGTAATCTAAATCTTCTTTAAAAATAAAAAAAAATATGAATTAATTATTAAATAAATACAAGCAATGGTCAGATTAGAAAAAAATGCACAATCTATATGTCGTTTACAAAAGATTCACCTCAAACATAAGGACACAACCAGGTTAAAAGTCAAAGTTTGGAAAAAAGTATTACATGGAAATAGTAACTGAAAAAGAGCTGAAGAATTGATACTAATATTGGAAAAAATAGATTTAAGTGCAAAACTATTATAAGGGTTGAAGAACATCATTATATGTAATAAAAGGGGAAATTCACTGTATGCTAAATATTTGCACACCTAACCTGAGCGCCCCAAGATACATGAGGCACACACTTGCAAAGCCAATGGGAGAAATAAATGTCTCTACAATAACTGTTGGAGACTTCAATACACTACTCCCAGGATTGGATAGAACTTCTGCACAGAGGATAAATAAAGAAACAGAGAACTTGAAAAATATGATAAATGAACTAGACCTAACAGACATCTATAGAGAACTGCACCCCAAAATAGCAGGATATACATCCATTTCAAGGGCACATGGATCCTTCTTCAAAATAGATCATAGTTTGGATCACAAGACAAGTCTCAATAATTTTAAAAAGATTGAAATTATATGAAACATTTTCTCTGATAATAATAGAAGGAAGCTGGAAATCAATAATGGGCAGAAAAATAGTAAATTCATAAATATATGGAGATTAAACAACATACTCTTAAGTAATCTGTAGGACAAAGAAGATAATGTGAAAGAATTCAGCAAATATCTTGAGATGATGTAAATGAGAACACATATCAAAACCTATGGGACACCACAAAAGCAGTGCTGAGGGGGAAATTTATAGCCCTCAAAGCTGATATTAAAGAGGAAGAAAGAAAGAAAAATCAAAAAGAAAAAAGGAAAAAAAAAAAGAAAGAGCTAAACTTTAAGATCTCACTGCACACTTGGAGGTACTAGAAAAAGAGCATACTAATCCCAAACCAAGCAAAAGGGAATAAATAGTAAAGATCAGGGCAGAAGTAAATGAAATTGAGAACAACAATAACAAAAAAACAATAGAGAGAATCATCAACACCAATAGTTGGTTCTTTGATAAGATCAACAAAAACAACAAACCCTTAGTTAGACTGACAAAGAAAAAAAGAGAGAAGATGCAAATAAATAAAATCAGATATGAGAGGGAAAACATTAACACTAACCCTGTAGAAATAAGAGTGCTCATAAGAGGATACTATAAACAATTATATGCTAAAAAACCTGGACAATGTAGATGAGATGGACCAATGCTTAGACCTATCTTGACCCAAGGAGAAATAAAAGACACCAACAAACCAATCAAAATTTAAGAGATTGAAACAGTCATCAAAAATCTCCCACAGATGGAAATCCCAGGACAAGATGGCTTCACAGGTGAATTCTACCAACCATTCAAAATCGAACTTATACCAATCTTGCTCAAGCTCTTCCAAAAACCTGAATAGGAAGGAATGCAACAAAACTCATTCTATGAAACCATCATCACCCTAATACCAAAACAAGTTAAAGATAATACCAAAGAAAAGCACAAAACAATATCCCTAATGAGCATACATGCAAATATCCTTAACAAAATACTTGCAAACAGAATCCAAAAACACAATTAATAAATTGTACACTACAATCAAGTAGATTTTGTCCCAAGTATGCAAGGGTGGTTCAACACAAGAAAATCAAATAGTTTAAAAAACCACATTGATAAATTGAAGAAGAAAAAATCTCACCATCCTCTGGATGGATGCAGAAATAGCATTTGACAAAGCACAGCATACTTCTTGAAAAAACAAACAAACAACCCAATCCAAAAGATAGGAATAGAAGGAAGCTTTCTCAATATGAAAAAGTGGATATATGAAAAACCTACAGCTAGCGTTGTACTGAATGGTGAAAGACTGAAAGCTTTTCTGCTGAAATACGGAAAAAGACAAGGATGCCCAATGTCATCATTATTATTCAGTATTGTGCTAGAGGTTCTAGCTTCAGCAATTAGGCTAGATAAATAAATAAAAAGCACCAAAATAGGAAAGACAGAAGTAAAACTTTCACTATTCACTGATGATATGATCCTATATCAGATAATCCCTCCAAAATGGACAACAAAGTTACTAGAATTAATAGACCATTTCAGAAAAGTAGTGGGATACAAGATTTTTTTTAAAGATTTATTTATTTACCCCCCCCCTTGCTGCTTGTGTTTTACTGTGTCCATTCACTGTGTGTTTCTTCCATAATACACAAAAATAATATCATTTCTATACACTACTGACGTGCAATCTGAGGAAGAAATCAGAAAAAAAATACATTTACAATAGCAACTAAAACAATCAAATATTTAGGAATAAACTTAACCAAGGACATGAAGAAACTGTATTCAGAAAACTGTAAACATTGCAAAAAGAAACCAGGGAATATTTAAATAAATGGAAGGTTAATTCCATGTTCATGGATTAGAAGACACAAATATCGTGAAGATACCAATTCTACCCAAATTGATTTACACATTCAATGCAATCCCAATAAAATTCCCAAAATCCATTTTTGAGAAATTGAAAAACCAATAATCAAATTTCTTTGGAAAGGTAAGGGGCCCAAAGTAGCAAAAAATGACTTAAAATAGAAAGAAGTTGCAGTACTCTTACTTCCTGACTTTATCGCACATTACATAGGTACAGTGGTAAAAGAAGCATGGTACTTACTTAAAGAGAGACAGATTGACCAATGGAACTGATGAGAACTCAGAAATTGAGCCTCACATCTACAATCAAGCCATTTTGACAAGGCTATTAGGCCCACCCAACTGGGCCAGAAGAATCTATTCAACAAATAGTGATGGAAGAACTGGATAGTCATAACCAAAAGAAAGAAAGAAGACCCCTATCTCACACCTTATACAAAAATTAATTCAAAATTTGTCAAGGACATAAATATAAAAGCAACAACCATAAAACTTCTAGGAGAAAATGGAGGAAAATATCTTCAAAATCTTGTGGTAGACAGTAGTTTCTTAAACCTTACAGACAAAGCATGCATCAGTGACAAAAGAAAAAAAATAGATAAGTGAAATCTCCTCAAAATTTCCAGCTCAAAGGACAAAGGACATTTTCAATGGGAGAAAATATTTGGCAATCACATATCTGATAAGCATTTAATATCCATGATATATAAAGAAATCATAAAATTCAAAAATCAAAACACAAACTCTGAATATAATATGGGCAAAAGACTTGAAAAGACAATTCTCCAAAGAAGAAATACAAATGTTGAAAAAGCACAAGAAAAAATGTTCAACATCACTAGTGGTTAGGGAAGTGCAAATCAAAATTACAATGAGATATCATTTCACACCTGTTAGATTGGCCATTACTAGAAAGTTGGAAAACTGTAAATATTGGAGAGAATGTGGAGACTTAGGAATGCTTATACATTTGGAATGTATAATGGTACACCCACTATCAAGGACTGTTTGGCAGTTTCTAAGGAATTTGAATATAGACTTGCCATGGAACCCTGCAATACCATTACTATGTATATATCCAGAAGAACTGAGAGCAGAGACCTGAGCAGACATCTACACAGGGATGTTCAAAAAAGTTGGAAACAACCCAGGTGTCCATCAACTGATGAATGAATAAACAAACTGTGGTGTATATAGACAATGGAATGTTATGCAGCAGTAAGAAGAAATGAAGTCCTGAAGCATTTGACAGCATGGATGAATCTGGAGGACATTATGTTGAATGAAGCAGACACAAAGGGACAAATGCAGTATGATTGTGTTATTATGAACTTAATATATTATGGAAATTCATGGAATTAATAATTAGAATATAGGTTACCAAAAAATAGAAGCATGGTAGAGAATGGAAAACTGATGGTTAATCTGTGCAGAACTGGCTAAAAGGTTGTTTTAAGTCTTTGGAAATAAATGGAAATGATGAGAGCTAGTGGTTGAAAGGCAAAACACAAGGACATTTATATTACTAGAAGGATAGATAAAAATGTTACATGGGACTGTATAATATAGTGAAACCTCATGTAAAATACAAATATGAGTGATATTGTGTATATAAGACTGCTTTTACAAAATATAAATACCAATATACTAAATAGAAGGAAATGGAATAACAATGATGTACAGCAAGGGAAGCATAGAGACATTGAGAGTTGATGAGTTTTGTTTATTTCTTTGGTTAGTTGGTTTTCGTTTTTTGGTATTATTATTATTACCGGAATAATGAAAATGCTCTAAAAATGATTGTAGGATTAATGCATAAGTTTGTGATTATATGGGATACCATTGATTGTACAATTTGGGTGGATTTATGCTTTATTATTATGTATCAATAAAATTGATTTGTTCAAAAATATTTAAACCTTCAAAAAAAGTAAGTAGTAAATATGTTGCAAAACTGTAATGTGAATTAATAAGAAAAAATTCTTATAAAATAATATTATCAATAAAATTTACAAAAAATTTTAAAAAATAAAAAATTCTGTAGCCTATTGGTGCTCACTTGCCACAGGGCTTGTTCTGGCTTGTGTCTTTTTCTTTTGTTTAAATTAATTTCTGAATTTTATCAACTTACTGCATCTGAATTTCATTTGCACATAAGGACTCCAGTCATATGGATTAAGACCCACCCTAATTCAATTTAGCACAACCTTAATAGGATATTTAAAGATCCTACTCACAAATGAGTTCACACCTTAACTAGTAATAATATCTCCCAAGGTCCTACTTACAAAAGGGTTCACACTTGCAGGAATGCAAATTAGGACTTGAGCATAACTATATAGGGTACATAATCCAATTCCCAGAAACATAACCAGCCTGGAATTAAAGAGATAGAGAGGGACAAAATGAAAGGAAAATGAGGTCAAGGGAGAACCATGGAAGCAGAGGTCATGGAAAAAGAGAGAAGAGAGAGTCAAGAGAGAAGGCCAGAGGAGTGGCAAGATGGTGTCAGTTTAAAAGGGTGCTCACCATCTCTATTGCAAGGGATGACTGAGTGTTGGGTATAAGATCCTGACCAAGTGGGCTGTTTTGGGAACCTACAGAGCAAGAGGCTTCAGGGCATTGATCTGGAGGAAGCTGGACAGGGGATAGGTTGCTCAAGGTAAAACTGAGTTTCTTGCTCTGTGGCTGGAAACTGTGGATGACTAAGCCCCACCCTCAGTGCAGGAAGCCTCTGTGAGCCCCAACTCCTGCTCACCAACAAGCAGGAGGGAGCATTCTCTGAGAGTGGGAAAGTTCTGTTGAGAGTGGAGAGAGTTTTCCTTTCTGTGGGTTGGGTTGCCTGGACCCCATTTGAACTTTGCGGTGCATACCACCAGGCTCAAGGTAGCACCAGGAAGAGGGGAGAGGCAAATCTGCTGATGAAGCTTGATTTACCTAACTGCTGTAGGATAGAGAAACTTGGCCTGGAAGGGGACAGAGACAAGCAATTGACTAGTCCTGTGCTGAAAACTATCAAAATTTCAATTCCTGTAAGGGAAGTGGGAAGTAAGAAGTGCTTAATAAGCTTCCAAGAGCCTATTTAGTGCCCCCAAGGAGGAGGGGGTGGTCTGCAAGGGGGTTGAGAGTCATTTCTCTGTGGCAAATTCAGATACCGGGGTCCCATTTGAATTTCAGAAGGGAATTCAACCTGATCAGGAGAGGTGAGGGGGTTATCCACTCACACAGAAATAGAGTATCATGAGAGGATACTTTGAAAAATTATATGCCAAAAAGAAGGATAATTTAGAGGAAATGGACAAATTCTTAAAAAACACAATATCCTACATTGATGAAAGAAGAAATTGATGAACTCAACATACTAATTACAAACAAAGAGATAGAATCAACCATCAAAAACCTCCCAACTAAGAAGACCCCAGGACCAGACGGCTTCACAGGTGAATTCTACCAAACATTCCAGAAAGAAACAACACCAATACTGCTTAAATGCTTCCAAAAAGTATAAGCAGAAGGAACATCACCAAACTCATTCTATATTGTGAATATTACCGTAACAACAAAGTCAAAGACTCCACAAGAAAGGAAAATTGCAGACCAATCTTTCTAATGAACTGGATGTTAAAATCCTCAACAAAATAGTTGCTAATTATATTCAACAACACATCAAACTCATTATACACCATAACCAAGTGGGTTTCATCCTGATTATGCAAGGATGGTTCAACAAAAGAAAATGAATCAATGTAATACACCACATAAACAAATCAAAAGAAAAAAATCACATCATCATCTCTACAGAGGCAGGAAAAACATTCGAGAAATTACAGCACCCTTTCCTGATAAAAACAGTGCAAAAGATAGGAGTGGAAGGAAACTTTCAGAACATGATAAAGGGTATATATGAAAAACCCACAGCTAACATCATCTTCAATGGTGAAATCCTAAAAGCTTTCCCTCTAAGATTGGGAACATGACAAGTATGCCCATTATCACCACTCCTACTTAACATTGTCTTAGAAGTACTTGCTTGAGCACTGAGGCAAGAAAAATATATAAAAGGCATACAAATTGGAAAGGAAGAAGTAAAAATTTCACTATATCCAGATGACATGATCTATGCATAGAAAGCCCTGGAAAATCTACAGCAAAGTCTCTAGAACCTGTAAATGAGTACAATAAAGTCACAGGTTATAAGATCAATGTGCAAAAAATCAGTAGCATTTCTCTACACCAATAATAATCAATCTGAGGAGGAAATCAACAAAAAATCCCATTTCTAATAGTACTATTGTATAATAGTATAATGTAATGACTTATATACAGAAAAATACACAACACTGTTAAAGGAAAACAAAGAAGACTTAAACAAATGGTAAAATATCCCCTCTTCATGGATAAGAAGACTAAACATCATTAAGATGTTTATCCTACCCAAACTAATCTACAGATTTAATACAATCCCAATAAAAATCAACACAGCAATATTTACTGAATTTGAAAACTAACTAACTATGAAATTTATTTGGAAGTGCAAGAGACCCCAAATAACCAAAGACATTTTGAAAAAGGAAAGTGAAATTGGAGGAACCACACTACCTGACTTTAAAACATATTACAAATCTACAGTGGTCCAAACTGCATGGTATTGGCACAAGGATAGACATACCAACAAATGAAACCAAATTGAGAGTTCTGATATAAATCCTTCCATATATAGTCATCTGGTATCCCACAAGGCCACCAAGCCCTTTAAGCTGGGAGAGAATGGCCTCTTCAACAAATGGTGCTTGGAGAACTGGAAGGAGAGAGGAACACCATTTCACATCTTATACAAAAATCATCTCAAGTTGGATCAATGATCTAAATAAAGAGCCAAGAACATAAAGACTTTGGAAGATAATATAGGGAAACATCTACAGGACCTTGTAATAGGGAATGGTTTCATTAACTTTAACACCCAAAGCACGAGCAGTGAAAGAAAAAATAAATAAATAGGATCTGCTCAAAATTAAAAATTTTGCTCCTCAAAGGATGTTATCAAGAAAGTTAAACGCAGCCTACACAATGGGAGAAAATATTTTTCAATCATATATCTGATAGGAGCATAATATCCTGCATATATAAATAAATCTTATACCTCAAAAACAAAAAGACAAACAACACATTTTAAAAATGGGCAAGTGACTTGAAAAGATAATTCTCCAAGGAAGAAATGCAAATGGCTAAGTAGTACATGAAAAGATGGTCAACATCACTAGCTATTAAGGAAATGAAAATCAAAAATACAATGAGATACCATCTTATCCCCATCAGACTGGCAGCTATTAAAAAAACAAGACTACAAGTGTTGTAGAGGATGTGGAGGAATGGGAACACTCATCCACTGCTGGTGGGAATGTAGAATGGCCCAGCTATTGTGGAGGACAGTTTGGTGGTTCCTCAAAAAACTAACTATAGAACTGACATATAATCCAGCAATTCCAGTCCTGGGTATATATCCAGAAGCATTGAAAGCAAGGAGATGTTCAGATATATGCACACCAATCTTCATATTGACATTATTCACTCTTGCCAAAAGTTGGAATCAATCCAAATGCCCATCAACAGATGAGTGGATAAACAAAATGTGGTACATACATACAATGGAATATTACTCAGCTCTAAGAAGGGACGCTGTGCGTACACACGGGATAACATGGATGAATCTTGAGGACCTTATGTTGAGTGAAGCAAGCCAGGCATTGAAAGTCAAATATTAAATAATGTCACTGATATGAATTAAGCAAATTGAACAGACTCAGAGAGCTATTGTCTGGATGATAGGGTACTGAAAATAGAAAATGAGAAGAAGTTTGTGAGCCCATGCCCATATTGGCATAATCTATAATAAGGTGGTAGTGAGTAGTTGGGCATTGAAGGGATATTATGGGAGGGGAGTGATAAAATTGGGTTGGTTGGGAAGATTTGGCAGGTAGGTAGAATGGGGATGGTGGTTTGGATGGTCCATGGAGCTGGGGGGAGGTTTGGTGGAGGAACCAGGTGAACATTGGGGATTGGTTGGTATATGCTTGAAAGTTCAAATTTGGAATGCTCTTATGACAATTTTACAAGGAAGGGTTACTGGTTTAGAGTGTTTGATGGGTGGCATTCAGGACAGGGCACAATTGGAGTAGGCTTCTAGGGAGTATGTGAGTGATGATTCAGTCATATTGTGTTGTATCAGTGGGTGGAAACTCACATAATGAGTGGGAAGGAGCTGAGCTCCCATCCTGTGTGAGGACTCATGTTCTCAAACAGAGTGGTGGAAGTCTCTTGAGAGCATGAGTGATTCTTAATAGAGGAGGACAAACCAGTGTGTCAAGACCTCAGTGTTGTTTCAAGTAACTATGAATGTTGTCATTTAAGGAGTGAAGCCGGGTGGTCACTGTGGGCCCAGAGTGGAGGGGGAGGGAGGAATAGAATAGCTGAAACAGGGGCTATTTAATGGGCAATGGAAGTATTCTACATGATCTTGCAAGGATGGACACAAGTCATTTTAAGTATTATCAAAATTTACAATAGTGATTGCTCTAAAATGTAAACCAAAATGTAATTCATTGACCATGGTTATTAGCTATGTTTCACTATTTGCTTATCAGTTGTAACAAAGGTACCATCCACAGATAAAATGGTGTTAACACAGGAAGGTGGGAAAGGAGGAGGATGATGGGTATATGGGAGTTCCCTGCATTCTGTATGTGACTTTACTTCTAAAACTTCTTTGAAAACAAAATGAAAAAAAGTAAGATACTGTGGGATAAATGGAAGAAAATGTTACTGTACATACAGTGATGTTAGGCAAAATGACAAAAAATTTTTTTAAATATTTTTCATTATTTTTTAATATCCCAATTTTTAAAATTTTATCTTATTTTAGTTTTCTTTTAATTTTTATGTATTCTATTTCTTATAGTTAAAACTATCATTATTATTTCATTGTCCTATTAATTGTATTTGGCTATTTTATTGGCTTTATTTTGGAAGAAGGTTTACAACTGTGGCAGGGGAGGATCATTGGTGTGCAATGTCAGTGATGGGGGATATATGGGAGGACTTTAACCTGGACATAAATATAAGGTATGTAAATGTGTTCAAATGTTCATGGGGCATTGTCACAATGGTAGAGTTTCACACAATAACTGAGAGAATATTGAATTCCCATCCTGGAGAACTCTGTCCTGTTCTCTAATATAGCAGCAACTGTCCCCCAAGTGCAGGGGCAATGACTGTTGAAGGAGTATAAACCATTGAATGGCCCTTGATATTGATGAATATGCTTGTGAGCCTCTGCTCTTGAAATTGAAACTTAGCCTAGTGTTGTGGAGTACCTAACTGTTACCTCCTGAAAGCCTTCTTGTTGCTCAAATGTGGCCTCTCTCTAAGCCAAATTCAGTATATAAATGCTTTACCTTCTCCCCAGTGGGGGAGATGACTCCTGGGGATGAGCCTCCCTGGTACCATGAGATTAATACCAAGCACCAGCTAGCAATGCAACTGGAAAAAGGCCTTAAATGAAAGGGGGAAAAGATAAAGACAAAAGAATTTATATGGCTAGGAGAACTCAAAGTGAGTCAGGATGTCATTCCAGAGGTAACACTTATGCACATCTCAGCAGGATGTCATAGACTGCCAAAATTGATACTACCTCAAATAGTGGGGCTCCCAACAGCTCTGGAGAAACCTAGGTCCTATGGTCAGGGTAGATAGCTCTGGAGCTTGGTGCCTTGCCAGTGGGCCCTATTTTGGAGTTTGTGCTCCTGAGAGTGACAGATTTGGACTCAGTTATGGCTTCCCTACACAAGGTTTATCTGTCCCTTCTATTTGTATCAGTACTTGGTGCTGGAGTTGGTAGATGTATATCCAAGAGACTTGAATCTTTGGATTGTCCATGTGCCAGCTGAGCACTGAACCTCAGTGGAGTTGCATCACCTACTCTCCAGTTCACTGGACTAACCCAGGATAAGTAACAAGGAGGTGAGGATTGACAACCACCATACCAAGGAAATGAGAAAGCTTACAACTGCAAGCCAGAGAGTCCCATTTATCAGCTGTATGGGATTGAAGCTCCTCCATTAGAGTTGGAGTGACCATAACCATCCCAGAATCCTCAGGATTGGAGACTGAACTGGACTAGAGTTGACTTACTGGCATTCTACAATAGACTTGGGACTCTAGCAATGGAAGAAAGTACACCATTGATGTGGAGGCAGTGGCTATGGGAGGCTCTGGAGGCAGGGGGAGGAAAAGAGAGGTGTAATACAATGACTTTTTTGGGTCTCGGGAATCATTTTGAATGGCATTGCAATGACAGATTTATGCCATTATATATCTTCCCATAGCCTGCAGAATTGTGTGGGAGAGAGTGTAAACTGCATGTGAACTATCATCCATTCTCAATGGCAATGCCCCAGGATACATTTAACAATTGCAACTAATGAAGGATGTTGCTTATGTGGGAAGTGTGGGGAGTGTGGCATATGGTAATCCCTATATTTTGTGTGTAACATTTGTGCAATCTAAATATCTTTAAAAAATAAAAAATATATTTTAAAAAAGTGAGAGAGAGGAGACCTTCCATGCAGCATGCAGATATGGTAGGGCTTCTGCCTCAGTGTGTGGAAAGGTGGGCCTCCTGCCCAGTTTCTTGGAGACAGTTGGGCATATGCTCCAGTATTAGAAATGTGCATGGTCACTGTTCCAGTGCATGGGAAATGTGGGGCTACAGCTTCAGCAGGCCAAAATGAGGAAACTAAAAAGCACAAATAAACCTCAGGCCTTGGAAAGAAATGGAGATAGCCCTGCTGAATTGTTTACTTGCTTGGGTCTCATGACATCAGTTTCCTTCCAATTTCTTCCTTCAGAAATGGAAATGTCCATTCTACACCTGTCCTACCATTGCATTTTAGAAGTAGATAGCTTCCAAGCAACATACGTTACAGTCCATGCAGAGAAACAAAGGTAAACATTGACAGCAAAATTCTAACTGGGATTGAAATAAAGCAGGGGTTCTTTTACATTTCTGTTCCATGTACCAATTTGCCAGTCAGATGAAAACAATGGACCTATTACTAAGTCCATACTATATTGTATTTTATTTAATAAATATATCACACCCACAACCACACTTTCCTACAAGAATAATGTTTTTTTTTTTTTATTTAAATTCAAGCTCATGTTCTTTTTGTTAAGAAACCCTGATATAAAGGCAGTGGCCACCAGAGGTTCTGAAGAAAGAGAGAGAGAACGATAGGTGTAATATGAGGGAATTGTCCTGCATGACATTGCAATGATGGATACAGGCCATTATACATTTTGGCATATAAAATTGTGTGGGGCAGAGTGCAAACTGTAATGTAAAATATAGTCCACAGTTAGTAGCAGTGCTTCAATATGTGTTCATCAAGTGTAACAAATATACCACACTAATGAAAGATGATGTTAATGTGGGAAAGTATGGGAAGGGAGGAGGAGGGGTAATGAGAATCCCCTATATTTTTTATATAATATTTATGTAATTCAAATCTTCTTTAAAAAATAAAATATGTATACAGAATTACATTAGACGGAGGAGATGTGGGTCACGCGGTTGAGCGCATGCTTCCCACGTGGGAGGTTCTGGGTTTGATTCCTGGTACCTTCTAAAAACAAATAAAACAGGAAGCAGATGAGGCTCAAGCAATTGGGTGCCTGCCTCCCATGTGGGAGTTCCCGGGTTCAGTTCCCAGCACCTCCTAAAGAAGACAAGCAGACACAATGAGCAGACAAAGCAAGCAGACACAATGAGCAGACAACTAGCAGACAGAAAAGGGAGCCATCTCCATGGGGGTACAAGCAAACAAAAAAAAAAAAACCAACTCAGGGGACCTGATGTGGCTTAGTGGTTGAACACTGGCTTCCCACAATTGAAATTTGGGGTTCAATCCACAGCCCGTGTACCTCAAAAAAATATTAAATTTGATACAAATAACTTTAAAAATGAAGATAAACTAAAGAATATTGAAGTCACACAAAAATGGGAATAGTTCATCATGACAAGATCCATACTATAAAAATGCTAAATTAAATCTTTAAGGGAAAAATATGATGATATATTTTGAAAATATGGACTTACACAAAGGAATGAAGAGCACCAGAAATGGTAAAAATATCCATAAATATATGATAGTTTTTGTCCTTCATGTATATTTAAAGTGATGTATTATCATATGAATTTATACTGAGAGAAATTAAATATGTATAATATAAGCTGTAAATAAAAAATCAACTTTAGAAAATAATATATGTATATATAGCTAAAAGCCAGTAAGAGGATAATGCAAATGAAGCCTGAAAAAGAGGAAATAGAAAACAAAGAATAGAGGGAACAAAAAGAAAAAAAAACACAGTACAATAAATATACCATTTAAAAACATCAATAATTAAATTTAATTTAAATACTAAAACACCACAATTAAAAGGCAGAGAATCTGTGATGGGATTAAAAATTAAGCCCCTATTCTTTGCTGCCTTCAAGAAATTCACTTTAATATAAATACCCAAATAGGTTAAAAGTAAAAGGATATGTGAAGATATATGTGCTAACACAAACTTTTAAGAGGTGTATTGGTTATATTAATAACAGAAAATGTAGACGTTGGAGAAAATACCAGACATAAAGGGTGTTATTTCACACTTATAAAAGAGTCAATTAATGAAGATAACATTTAAGTATGTAACATTAACACAACAAAAAAAGCAGAAGAGCTTCAAAAGGCATAAAGCAAAGTGTTAGAATGGCTAGTAGAAATAGACATATGAAGAATTAGACTCAGAGATTTCAATATCCCTCTATTCTTCTGATACCTGAGCTCAAAGAGCATATTCTGTACAGTTTCAGCATTTTGAACTTTGTGCAGACTTCCTTATAGCCCTGAGTGTGGTATAATTTAGTAAATTATCAATGTTTATTTGGAAAGAAAATGTATTTTGCATATTTAGGGTAGAGTGTCATATGAATGTCAATTTGGGCAAGTTAGTAAATTACATACTCAAATCTTATATTAATCCTTACTTTTTATGATGTTCTATGAGTTTTAGTGAGCCATATCTTAAACAGTTTAAATAGGATGGTATTTCTTGATTTCTCGATTTTATTTTAATAATTACTGCATATATTGCCATGCTATATAATTATGTCTGTGTAAAGTTATGCCAATTCATTTGAATAAATATTTCAAAATTAGTTCTCTAAATTCTAAAGGAAATGATCACAAATTTCTTTAAGGCATTGGTGTCAAAATTAAATTGTTCATTTTGATTGTTTACATATTACCAGCTACTATATATGTGTATGTGTGTGTGTATATATGTGTGTGTGTGTGTAATATATTTAGTATCTGCTCATGTCCTTTTTGTAATTATAGAAGTTGTAGGACTACAGAAAAAAACATGCAGAATATACAGAATTCTCATAAACCCCGCTATTAATTACACCTGCATTACTGTGGTAACTATTTTATAACAGATAAAAATATATTGTTATAATTATACGATGAGCTATAGTCCATAGCTTACACTGGGAATCACTGTGTCATACAGTACTACAATGCTGTTGTGGTTGGTTTTAATTTTTATTTTAGTAATATTTGTACCACCTATAATTTCCCATTTTAATTACAATACATTTCTACAATTACTGATATATAGGTCATGTATAAATGTTCGTAAATAATATACGATGGATCATACTCTGCATGATCTTAATTTGAATGGTACATAATAAAAATTGTGCAGACAATATCATAATTTGCAAAATTATAATTCATTAACAATTTATCACTGTCTTGTGATAAAATCAATCTTGGAAGGAGCAGAAGAGGTGGCACTGATTTTAATGATTGACAATCATCATCCCAATTTACAAAACTGAACTGTAATATCCCAGAGATTACATGTGAAAAATAAATACATTTTGGAAATTTATTTGTCATATATGGCAAAATATTTGTCAACCATTACACAGTTCTGCTCCTAATTCAAGGGTTATTCTAGGGGTTATAGGCCCTGATATATGAGACACATATAAAAACACAAAATATAAATACATAATTTCATTGTTTCATTATCTTAACATATCATAAGGTGGAAATAAGAAATATTTACCTCATTTTGGAATTTTTTTGTGTGGAAAATTTAAAACCTGACAACAAAGTTTTTGTCCTAAACTTTCTAAACATTTTATTGATTTACAATTTTGTAAACATTTTTCTTTACATTGAGCAAATGTAATTCTTATTTAAAATTTGATCTTCCACATGATGAAATATATGGAAATATCTTTGACTTCAATTACCAACCACACCTTCTTCAGATATATTTTATTCAGACTAAACATTTAATACAATTTTATGACCACTTTTCTGATGTTTATAAATATATATATATATTTGGATTATTTTATCTAAATGATGAATGATGGATACTCTCTGACTCTTAAAAGTGCACAAAAAGATCAAAGAAAGTGGTTGTCTAGTTTGTATTTTCTAGAACTCTCTAAGTTTAAAGAATGATAAATGAAAACAGAATTCTTTGGCAAAAGACACAAATTTTTGCAATGGTGTATCAAATACCAGAGAATGTTCATTTTTGAAGGAGAAATCTCAAAGCAAAATACAATTGTTTTCTTACTATGCTGATACATAATGCAATGACTGTCCCTCAAAATTCATGTCATATCTCTTAAAGTTTTAAATAGGCATGAAGTTTAACTTTAAGCCATTTTTAACTCATGTCATTCAAAAGAGTTTCTTGAAATAATTATCCTATTGTTTTAGTGAATAAAGCATTCTCCTCATAACTATTTTTACAGCCTCCTTTATCTGCTTATTTCTAAGACTATAGATTATAGGATTCAAGAAAGGAGGGACTATAGAATAGAACACAGCATTGATCATGTCCTTACTTGTAGGTGAGCTGGAGGTTGACTTGACATATGCAGCAGCACCTGAGCTGAGAAAGACAGTCACCAAAAGGATGTGAGGGACACAGGTGGAAAAGGCCTTTCTTTGTTCCTATCTTGTGGGAAACTTGAGCACAGTAGAAAATATGTGATGATGAGACATGGTGATGAAAGCAAAGCAGCCACCACCAATCAGCACTGCTAAGATAAGAATTAAAGTTTCATTGCTTAAGATCTCAGAGCATGAGAGCTTCAACAGAGAGGGAACATCACAGAAGAACTGATGGACCACGTTGCAGTGAGAATGTGTTGCCAGTGTGAAACCCAGAGTAGGCCAGACCAGTGAATACAGAGGCCAGAGTCATCTGGACACAGACCTGAGCGTTCATGATCACAGGGTAGTGGAGGGGCTGGCATATGGTCACATAACAGTCAAGGGCCATGATGGTGAGAAACAGCAGTTTTGTACAAGTAAACAAAAGCACAAGGAAGATCTGAATTGCACATACAACCATGGAGATTGCTCTGCTGTCAAGCAGGAAGATGACACATGCCTTGGGAACAGTGACAGAAATGTAGGACATATCTAAGACAGACAGATTCCTAAGGAAGAAGTACATGGATGTATGAAGACTCTGGTTGACAGTGGTTACTGTGACAATGAGAAGTTTCCCCATTAGGGTAACCAAGTACAATAGTAGGAATAGCATGGCATGTAAAAATCTGTTCTCCCACACATCAGAAAATCTTGTTAGCAGGAATTCAGTCACCAATGTAGAGTTGGGCATTGTTAGGGTAATTTGCTGTGGATTTGGAGAACTGAAGGCAAATAATCCCTAAAAAAAACCAAGAAGAACAAAACAGAAGGAAAAAAATTAACCTAAGGATATTTATAGGGCCATGTTTAACTAATTTTTTCTCTGTATTGGTTGGTAGTTAAACATAACAGAATATTGCCTCATTCTTCTGTAGTTTCCCTCCTACCTTATTTTCAGGAGAGTGTTGACATTAAAATGTAATCTTTAAGAGCTTTTGCCAAAATTTCCATAAATTTCTATCATTTAATAGCTGTAAAATAAGTATATTGGAGTTCAATGATTTGCTTCATGGAGTTATTCAGTTAATATACCTCATTTCTACACACCAGGTTCTTCAGATATATTCTCTCCCATCTCTCAGAACCTCTGGTGGCCACTGTCTTTATATCAATGATAAGAGTTCTTCCATGGCTAGAATAATAATAAGTCTGTAGTTCAATAATAATAAGCCTACTTTAGTCCATTGTTCATTCCCCACTCTTGACATCCTAGCTGCCAGCCTTTTTTCAATCACAGTGATACAGAGCTGAAATGTCACTCCATTTGTTTCCTACATCTTTAATAATAAGTGGACCATTAGAATTATTCAAAATCATTTTCCACATTGCTCTATATTTTTATATTTCCCAACCTTCCCCAACTGTATGCAATAACTTCAACTCAGAACAACCTATTTTAATATATAATTTTACCAATCCAGGAGTGTAAATACTTGTTTCACCAGCATTTTCACTACATCAACATACCTATATAGCCATTTAAAAATCCTAAGAGATTTTGTCATAATAAAACATGAATCTCAACATAATATAACTCCTGAGTATTTTCACCCATATTATCTGCAGTCTTATGGTCCATGGAACTATCTATATCTAAGACTAATTTGAATGCCACTGTTATCCTTCTCTCTCCTGTTTCATTGATGCCAATATTTCCTATTAAATTCCAGGTTTTGTTTTTCATCCTTCTCTGAGTACTCCTTGAATTTTCATGAGCTCAGTTCCCACTGTAAAAAAGGATCATTCCTAAAATACTGATCCATTTATTTTCTAAAAATTTTTTCCCACTCTCTATTCACTAGCCCTTTGGTATATTTTCCATCAATCTCAGTGTTTTTATGAAATTTAACAATGTGACTCTGACAGCATCTAATCATCTCATTTCAATAACAACTTTATCAGAATTTCAAGTGACTTTCAGGCTTCTGCCCCCCTCAACCCCACTTTCAGCTTTTGGAAGATTTGTTAACACTGAAGAATACTGCAAAGATTTCCTTCCTTGGTACCATATCTCTGTTCTATCAAGGTTGTCCTCTACATTATTACAGTCACTTTAATATTTCAATAAAGGTTCATCATGATCTGAGGTATCATTTCTCAGGATTCAGTTGCAAATTGCATTTTTAGCCCATTCCATTTTCCTTAGTTTGGCAATCTGCTCCCTTACCTGCTCTTTCTTCCTATCTTCATTCTTCTTTATCTTCTTTATTCTGCTCTCATTTAACCTACTATCTCTGTCTCCCTGTCTTCTCTCATTCTTCTGAAACTTCACTCATGTTTCCTTCACTTCCCTTATGCTGATTGCCATCAGTATCTGACATAATTTTGGCAAGTCACAAAGATCGGTATTATATAATATATATTAAAAAATAAAATTGAATTTAACCTCAAATATAATGAATAATTTTCTAATATCCATTAGGGTCTCTTTTGCTATATATTTTATAAATTACCTCATGCAACTTAAAATTGATGGAACTTGGGTACATGTTTAGAGACTCCCCATTTTGCTTTAAAATACCTAGATCATATAAAACAAAATGCATGACATAATTGAAAATTCCAAACAAATTTTCCAATAAATATCCCCAATAATTCCTTTCCCTTTAATTTAATATTTGTAAAATATTTCAAATTAGAAGATATCTAGAAATAAAACAATACTTAAAACACATTCATCTAGGGCAGTTACTGGAGGAGGTATAATTCTGCTTCAATTTTTATTTCCTTGAATTTCTAACTGCAAATCTTTTCTTTGTCATTTAGTATATACTACAATATTTTAGGTACAAAAATTTTCCAAGGAATAACGACCCTACCAAAAATGTAATGCATTGATTGAATGATTCACTTATTATTTAACTATATTTAATTAACATGGTTCTAGAAAATAGTAAAAATGGCTTTAAAATATTTTCTCGAAATTAGTATAAGTAGATATTATTTGCAGAAGACAGTATTTATTATTTAATAACATCATTAATTGACTAAGAAGTATTTTGAGTCTTTGTGTTGTGTAAATACTACTATGTTTACCAATAAACCTGAACATATTTCAGAATTTCAATAAATTGTGACATTAAAAGATTGTGTTCTTTAATTTGCAAAATATATGGATTATTGATGTGTGAGTTAGTGGACATTGTATTCACACCTAATTCCTTGATAGCCTAACCTTTAATTTTTGCTATTGTTAGTGGTAAATAATTAGCATGAATTTTGGTTGCCCTACAGAAAAAAATGCAGAGTCCTATCCTAAGCCCTCACTAAACCCAAAGTACACCAAATATTGTCCTGGGTTTGCTTAAACTATCTACTTTCTTTGATGACTTGAAACCCTGGAATATACTTGTCAAATGAAGAGCTTATATTGCACCTTCAAGTTCTCACTGTTAATGGAACTCTTGCTGGGACCTCACATGTCAGAATTTTGTTTCATGACTCCCTTTTTTTAAATCATGACCAACATATTACCTGTAACATAGAGAACTTTTGAAAACTGCCAGAAGGCAAAGAAATTGTCACTGCCAGACTAACCACCTGTAGTAAGATTATTTTGCCCCTCTCTGGTGTCCATTAATTCAGGACCCTCAAAAATGGTTCAATATGTAGTTTTTGTTCTTGTTGCTTTATACCAAACTTTTTTTTGATAATTTATTGATAACATATGTGACTGACTTGGTTAAAATGCCTCATTAAATATTTATAAGTAGTTCTACCCTAAGCTATGCATTTTCCTTCTGTAGGTTGAGATATTAAAAATAAGTAGCACAAACTCTAATACGACTATTACTACCATATTGTAGAAATGCAAAGAATTTTCACAGTGTTTTACTTTCCTGGCTGCTAAAATAAATACCATGCATTTGGTTGTTATAAGCAATGGGAATTTATTGGCTCACAGTTTACAGGCTAGGAGAATTCCAATATCGTGGCATCAGCAAGGAGGTGCTTTCCCCAGAAGGACTGACTTTCTGAGTCTGACTGCAGGCACTCCTTCATCCTTGGATTTTCACTTACAAGGCTGTATCCATGGCAGCCTGTCCTGGCTTCTCTTTCCATCTTACTTTCACCCTGCCTATAAAGGACCCTAGTAATCCAGAATAAAACCCCAACCTTATTTAGTGGAGCCAAACTTTAAATGAAGTAACATATTGAAGAGAACTTAGTTAAAATGAGTCCACACACTAGCAGCATGCAGACCTAGACCAGGAACATGTCCAAACTGTGATACACAATTCAACCACCCACATACAGTTTGAACACTGAGTGAATAATTTTTATTGTGAATCATTCACCAATAAATTTTTGGTTTCTACCTTGAATTTCCACATGACAGTTTTGCTGAGTTGGAATGCACTGGCCTTCAGGGAAAGATGTATTTTGCATATTAGTTTTGCCATTTGCTTGATTTGTAGCACTGGGTAGAGACTCACACATTGTTTAACCTAAATTTCCTTAATAATAAAATATATAGTAATACCTATTTTATGAAATTAAATTTGTAAAATACCTCAATGGAAGGTACTCAGAGTAGTATCTATGTTGAAAAATTTTATAAATATGAATTACAAATCACATAAAATATGATTATGCAAATGTCCCTTTAGCATATTCATTTATTCTATCTTACATATACAGAGTGCTACTCTTTTTTACCAAGAAAATAATAAAAAAAAAGAAAACACAATGATTGGAATTGATTATTAGTTTTTGTTTTTTTCCAAGTAATATGACAATATAAAATCATTATAAAAGTATGGAAAGATTATTGAAAAATTGAAACCTTTTCCTTACCTGCAGACTGGTGGGAGCCAGGGGTTGTGCTACTTTAAAATGTTTTTGGGGGGCCTGGAATAACACATGGGTACTCTCATTCCTCCAAATGCAAATGCAAATCATGAGCTGCCTTTTCTGCAACAGCAGAAGACAGGCATTTATCAACCTGAAGAATAGGAAGATGTATTTTCTTCATTAGGATATTTCTTCATTAATGTATTTACACATCCATCTAATTTTAATTTATTTAAAATTAACTCAATCTTTCTAAATATTTTGGATGAGTTGTATGCACACACAGGACTGGAAGCTGTGGGAAAAATAATGAACAAATGCTTACATGCCTTTCATGGTATACTCTTACAAAATCCAAGAATTACACCTGAAATATAAAGGACTAAAAGATTTGTAAAAATATTTGAATAGCAGTACTATGCATGTCATTATTTCCATTTGGTAGATAAGCACAATCCCCATAGCTAAGTTCATTTAACCATAAATGGAAATTAGCCTCCTGCATACTTAAGCTCTGGGCAGCATGTAGAGACTCCCTGCCCTTGCCTGCATTGCTGACATAGGTTCTGTCCATTGATGCTATATACTCACTATTCACTGCTATGGAGTATCTGCAGTTCGCCTAAAAATACTGGAAGTAAATATTTTAGCACAAAAAAAGAGTGAAGACATTGGTCTCTTTACATGAATAACTTTCTTATCTATATTTTCTGTTATATTCCTATTAGCAGTGTCTCAACAAATAAATGAACAGTACAATAAAGAAGTGAGGATGATTAATTGAGTGAAGTAAAGTAGAAGGAAAACAAGAAATAATAAAAAATATACACACATGATAATATTTTCTTCTTATGCTGGATAGGCAAGTCAAGATTTCTGGGAATGGTCCAATCCTGTTTAATGCAAGTAAACACAAATGGGCAGATTTATTGGAATTACTGACATCCTGAGAGGAATCTTTCTGTTTTATAACAAGTGGCTCCATATTCAGTTCCAGATGGCATTAGGGAAAATCCATGGGGGCACAGTTCTTGGCAT
>JAQZBX010023802.1:0-30587 GCA_029593785.1 Cabassous unicinctus
CATTGACCATGGTTGTTAACAATGCTTCAATATTTTTACATCAATTGTAACAAATGTACCACCCACATTTAAAATGTTATTAATATAGGGGGAGGATTTTGGGTATATGGGAATCCCCTGTATTCTGTATGTGACTTTTCTGTAAACTAAAGCCAAAAAAAAAAAAAAAAAAACAGACCCTGGGGAAATAGATGGAAGAAAATGTCACTGTACATATAAGACAACAGATCAGTGATGAAAGACATAATGCCAACATTTATTTTATTATTTTAATTATTATTTCAAATTCTTTTTAATTTTTTTGTGTTTTATTTGTCATTTTTAAAACTATATTATTATTTGATTTTCTTATTAAATTTATTCAGTTATTTTGTTGGCTTCATTTTTGAAGAAGTTTGGATCAGAGAAGTGTTACAGCTGTGACATGAGATGACCATTAGTGTAGGGTATCATTGATGGGGGATGCATAGGAGGACCTATACCAGGGGCATACCTATAAGACATATGAAAGTTCAAGTGTTCATGGGGCATTGTCATGGTGGGTAGAGATCCACACTATAACCAAAAGAATATCCAATTCCCATCTTGGGGCAATCTGCCACACTCTCTAATGGGACAGCAAGAATACCCCAAGTACAGGGGCAGTGACTAGTGAAGGAGGATGGACCACTGACAGGCCCTTGATATTGATGAATGTACTTATGAACCTTTTCTTTTGATTGAAACCACCTGTATTATAGGTTGCCTAAGAATTACCTCCTGAGAGGCTCCTTGTTGCTCAAATGTGGCCTCTCTCTAAGTCAAACTTGGCATATAAATGCTTTACCTTCTCCCCAGCATGGAACATGATTCCCAGGGATAAGCCTCCCTGGCATTGAGAGATTACTTCCAAGCACTAACTAGTAGTGCAACTGGAAAAAGACCTTGAACAAAAGGAGGAAAAGGTAAAGACAAATGTGTTTATGTGGCTAAGAGACTTCAAAGTGAGTCAGGAGGTCATTCCAAAGGTTACATTATTGCACATCTCAGCAGGATCTCATTTAATGACACAGTAAATGTTGCCTCAAATAGCAGGGCTCCTGAGGGCTCTGGAGACATCCAGACAATATAGGCAGGGCTGTTAACTCAGGCATATGGTGCCCTATCAGTGGTCCCTACTTTGAAATTTATGCTCCCCAGTGTGACAGAGCTGGGCTCAGTCATGGTTTCTCTACACATGGCTCTTCTGCCTCTCCTATTTGAACCTAGAATTAGTACTAGAGTTGATTGGTTTATGTCCAAGAGACTTAAATCTGTAGGTTTTCCATGTGCCAGTCAGGACCTGAATCTAATGGATTTGCATCACCTACTCTCCAGTTCATTAGACTCATTCAAAGGAACATAGAGGGTCTACAACTGCAAGTGATATTGTCTTATCCATCTGCCCCATTTGATCTAAGCCCCATCTCAGTTAGAGGCAGAGTGGGCATCAACATCCCAGAATCCTCAGGATTGGGGAATGAGTGATGAACTAGAGTAGAGTTACAGTTATTTTACTATAGACTTCCTGTTATTCTGGCAACAGAAGAAATTTTAGCATTGCTGTAGAGGCAGTGGCCACTGGAGGTCTGAGGGGAGGGAGAGGGGAAAAATAAGTGTAATATGGGGGTGTATTTGGGACACTGGGATTGTTCTGAATGACATTGCAATGACAGAAACAAGCCATTATATATCTTGTCATAACTTACAAAATTTTGATGAAGAGAGTTTAAACTAATTGACACTTAGTAGAAATGCTCCAATATGTGTTCATCAATTGAAATAAATGTACCACACTAATTAAAGATGTTATTAATGTTTGAAAGTGTGGGATGGGTAGGGAGTGGGGCATATGGGGCAACCCTACATTTTTTTATGTATCATTTATATAATTTAGGTATCTTTACAAAATAAAAATAATAAAAAAGGACAATAGGACCTGCATCATACTTTGCTATTTCAAAATGATTGTGCTTAATGTTCTTTTATATGTATGTTGATGCATTTTGTTGATGTTTTATAGAATTACACACTAACAAATTTAACATATAGATAGTTGTAATATTATTCATAAAATATACTTTTTACATTTTATTGAAACTACTGGAAATAGATCATAAGAATTTTGTTTTAAATAAGATTTTTCCATTATTTTCACAATTATTGAAATGTAGAATGACTAGAGAAAATTGTAACCTTCAAGTCTGTTTCTAAATATATGAGACAACAGTGGGTGGAGAGCCACACAGTACCTGGAAGTATATTGAATTCCCATCCTGGGGAGTTCTACAACATTCCCTAAAAGGAAAGCAAGAAACCCTCAAGTGCAAAAGTGCAAAGTCTACTGAAGGAAGACTGCTAATATGCCAGACCTTGATATTGATGATTGTACTTATGAACAGTTTCTTGTAAAATTGAAACTTAGCCTAGTATTATAAAACTGCCTAAGAGTTACCTTCTGACAGCCTACTTGTTGCTCAAATGTGGTCTCTCTCTAAGCCAAATTTAGCATATAAATACATTACCTTCCCCCTGGAATGGGACATGACTCTCAGATATGAGGCTTCTTGGCACCAAGGGATTATTACCAAGCACCAATTAGCAATGCATTTGGAAAAAGACCTTGACCAAAATGTGGAAATGGTAAATATAAATATGTTTTTATGGCTAAGAGATTTCAAAATTAGTTGGGAGGTCATTCCAGAGGTTATGCTTATGCAAGTCTCAGCAGGAGCTCATTGACTGCCACAGTAAACCATTCCTCAAATAGCAGAGTTTCTGAGAGCTCTAGAGATATCCAGAAACTATAAGCAGGGCAGACAGCTCAAGAATTCACACTGTGTCAGGGGACTTTACTTTGGAATTTATGCTCTCCATTGTAACAGAGTTAGACTCATTTATAGGTTCTCTAAACATGGCTCTTCTGCTCCTTTTATTTGAGCCTATAATTAGCAGTATACTTGATAAATATATGTCCTAGAGACTTAAATCCTTGGTCCATCCATGTGCCAGTTGAGCCCTGAATTTCAGCAGAGTTGCAACACCTACTCTTCAGTTCCTTGGACTCACCAGGACAACTAACAAGGGCATGATGATGGACAATGCCCATCCCAAGGAATAGAGAGTGTCTGCAACTGCAAGAATGATAGCTCCATCCATCTGCCCCATGGGATCTAAGTCCCCTCTCAATTAGAAACACAGTGGGCATCACCATCCCCAAATCCTCAGGGTTGGGTAATGAATAACGGAATAAGGTAGACATTATTATACAACTATTGACATTATTATTCTGGCAATGGAAGAACCCTTATCATTGATGTAAAGGCAGTGGCCAACAGAGGTTCTGGTGGGTTGAGAGAGGAAAAAATAGGTATAATATGGGGGCATTACTGGGACATTGGATTTGTCCTGAATGATATTTCTGTGATGGATACAGGCCATTGTATATTTTGTCATAACTTGTAAAATTGTGTGGGTCAGAGTGTAAACTACAATGTAAACTGTAGTCCTTGTTTTGTAGCAATTCTTCAATATGGGTTTATAATTGTAACAAATATACCACATCAATAAGGATGTTGTTAATGTGGGAAAGTGTGGGAGGTGGAGGGAGTGGGTCATATGGGAATCCCTTATATTTTTTATGTAAGCTTTAGGTAATCTAAAGCTTTTTTTTTTTTTAATCACTCACTCAATCAATAAATGAGGTAGGATTTTTTTTTAACTATAAAAATAACAATATTTGGAGCAATAAATGTTGAGTGATTTTAAAAATAACAGAAAAAAAAAAACACCCAACAATACTTTATACATCACTTAATTATTTTAATGACTCCCTAAATTCAGTGTTTCACTTTTATGAGGTGATATTTTACAACTGGGTATTTCCTTTTTTAATATTGTATTGTCTGCAAAATTCTTTGTAGTTCAATCATTTCCAAGTTTTCTTCAGTGCAATAATAATTTTCCTATTCTACACTTTATTATTTACAATGAATGTCCTGAAATTAAGAATATGTTTTAAATTTCTTTCTTTTTAAATGCTATTATAGTTTTTTACTTAAAGCTTGAATACCCAGTTTTAAATAAGAAATGAGATAGAAATCAGCATTATTTCCTTTTAATAAAAGATTACCTATTGTTCAATATTACCAATTACATATAATGTTTCATTTATCACTCAACAAAATTTGTGTTTGGTTTTATTTCCAACAAGTTTGGAAATGGTCAATGTTTCACTATACATTTTTAAACTTCTATGGCTATTCATTCTCCTTATGAAATTTTCATCAGTATTTTGATATCATTCTTCTAGAATAAAAGTCCAATATTAATTGCTTAATTTTCCCTAGAATTAGAGGCAAATCTATTAATTTTATTTGGTTTAATAAAATCTTTCTAGATTAAATTTGGGAAGCTATCATTATTTGAATGTTGCTTCATATTCCCAAAATTCATGTATCCAGATAAATAGGAACTACTTTACATATTCATTAGAGTTTCTGATTCTATATGCTGCATAATATTTTAGACTTGTCTTTAGGAATTTTTACTTGTTAATACTAATGATTATATCATTTGAGATGTGTATCATTGTTTCCTTAATTATCACTTCCTTTATTTTCATTTAATTATGCTCTATGTATAATTCCCAAGCAGTTATATCAAGAAGATGAAAAAATATTTTCATTATATATTTCCCTTTACTTTGAAAACCTTAAACCCTGGAAAAGAGAGTATATTTGTAGAGTAAATAAAATAACTTCAGGAAGGGATGAGGAGAGTAGTGTGTCCCTCTCCTCCTGTCAGCCACACAAATGCCAAGACAAATGAACATAAATTTCCAGAACTCCCCAGATTCTGGGAAAGAAAATAGAGCAAGGGCTGGCAGGGTGTTGTGGTAAGGAATTGTAGAAGGAGTGCCTGTAGGTAAGGTGTAGGCATAAATTCCAAGATTTACATTTAAGACTGTTCTCCACACCTGACATGACTGTTGAATAGCAGGTTGCTGAGGAATCTAAGGATCATGATGATTCAGCATTTTCTGTTGCAGAGTATAAGCACAAGTGCAGAAATCCATACCATGACAATGTCTCAGTGTATAAGCCCCATACACTGTGGTTTGGCAACATGCAGCAAGGAACCCTCAGTGACACTACTACTCTCTTGTCTTAAATAAATTCACTTCTTCAAAAGCCACACATTAATATTGTAACCATTTTCTTATATTCATGGCATGTTTCTTCAATTAGCCTCATTCCTTTGTTCATTTTTGGACTTTATAAAATTTCAGGCATGGCACACAGCCCTGACTTTGCCATTTCAGGTAAGAGGTAATAAACTGACATTTCAGTTGCCATTTTCAATTTTTACTGACTTTTGTGGGCTACTCAAAATTTAGAGATAAATATTTCTCATACTCTCCCCTTTCTGTGACATATATTTGATTTAACTACTCAGAAAAAATAGTGGGGACAGTTCCTGAAGTGGACACAGCATGAGAAAAGACATGGGTATATGAGAAAATTTGTTACATTTTGAAATCCTACAGCAGTATAGTGTATAACAGAAAAGTGTGCCTAAACCTCTAAATACTAAACATTAAAATAAATAGTCTGGATAACTTATAAGATTCATTTTCAATTCTATTTGCAGAAGAAACAAAATAGAAGAATATACTGTCATACAAAATAATTGTATAGCATAATTGAATTTGCATCTAGCTCAGTAGAAACTCATCTTGAAATCCTTATATTCTGACTTGAAAACAATACAAGAACTTTAGCTTCTTGAACATGTTATTTTTGAAGATTTTCTTGGCTTCTTAAGCATTTAGAGCCAAGTAGAAAGATTTTATTTGACAACTTGGGCTTTTCACTATTTTTTAATATTTGAAGTTATAAATTTAACATACTAAAATGATGTGAGTTTTTAAGAAGATATTTTTGCACCCTCATATATATGCAGACAGGTGTCTCATCTGGTGTCACAGAAGCAGCTGTGGCTGCCAGAGGGCTAGTTCTGGGCTTTATTCATAACTTCCTCATGAACCTGATGAATACTTGTAGACTAAAGTCCTTGAACTAACTTTCTAATTAACTACAATTCATATTTTTTTTTAATTCAATTTAACTTGACTAATGAGTTTTGTGGGTCAATGATGTCCCTAGCACTGGGACAACCCTGGAGATAACATGTTGCCCAGACAGTCTTCAACATCAAGGAGCACAGAGTTTGGTGGTTAAGACTCTTAGGGAAATGAAGATGTACCAGAGCTGTGGAGTTTGTTAAGTACAAGGGGCCATGGGAGCCCATCTTGGTGGGTTAAACACACTCCAGGAAAAAGTTGTGTTTCAGTTGAGGCTTACTACTTAAGTAGAGGATAGTCATGTAAAAGACGATTAGAGAGAACACTTCAGGTCCAGGATCTAACATATGCAAAGAAATGACAGGGAGTGATTCAGTCCAAGGATTCGCAATCATTTATTGTCATTAGAGAAGTCTATTCTTATTGAAGAATAAGGAGAAAAACTGCTGGAATGGTGCCAGTTCTGGAGAATTCTCTAGGCTATTTTTATGTACTTTGGCCCTTATTCAAAGGCCTAAGGGATCCGCTGAAAGAGTGCAAATACACCTGGGGCAAGTCTGAAGACAAGAGGTAAATTAGGAGAAGATTGTGGGAACATGGAAGTGTAGGGAGCTCCAGGATTTAATCCCTCCACCAAACAACTATTGAACTGGCAGGATCTATCTGAATCAACTATTTTGAAACTCTAATGTCTAGTGGATCACTGAGCAAAATCCAATTAAGCCAGGGAGGATGATGCTGGTAAGTTATGGTAAATAATGTTGAGTTGCCCCCTCCCTGGCTGGTGTGGCTACCATTCCCCAGCCCTCAATCTTGTCCTGGGCAGCCTGGAGGTGGGTGCTCTGGCTCCTGGTGCACACCTTTGTACATGTGTATCAGTACCCATATATCAGCTGGAGGTCTTAAGGATTAAGCCAGGGAAATTCCCTCAGGCTCACCACCCCAGAATTTTTTCTGAGAGAAAAGCTGGAAGAGTGTGAGAAATAATTTAATTGAAGCAAAGGACTACCTGAATTAAGTCACACAAGTGAATGCAATGAGGAGTTGAGCATATCAAAGGTATAGAGGGGGACTTCATTCAAGTTTCTGTAACTGTATACAGGGGAATTTAGAAGCATATGACCAGGAAAAGAAACAGGCTCCATGGCTCCACACAGGCTCATATAAGATAGAGAGGGTCTTGCACTTCTATTTGCCTCAGTTTGATATTCTTGAAAGGTGCACTGAGCTTTGAAGTAGACCACATGAGGGATATTGATAGGGTAGTAGTGGATGAGTTGCTGATGAATAAGATGAATATTGTGATTGTTATAGCCAATGCAGAGAAAATTTTCAAAGACAAAGAAATGTGCTTTTTGTTTTGGTTTCTTGGTTTGGATTATTAGGTGTCTGCATTCAAGAAAAATTCTGTCATATTAATAGCTGTATGCAAACTTAAGGAACAGACAGCAGTGGAGCTAAATTCCAGAGTTTAATATTTTAAAATACTAAAATGTACAGTTTTGCAGCAAAAGATTCCTAGATAAAGAAAGAAACAGGATCTGGTAGCCCATCGAAAGACACACAAATAGAAATCCAGAAACTGTCAATGAAGCTGGAGAACCCATGCTTTCTTTTCTTAAACTTATTACAATGCCACAGTAATCAAAACAGCCTTGTATTGACACAAGGACAGAAATATTGACCAATGGAATGAAAATGAGAGTTCAGAAATGATTCCTCAGATTAAAGGCCAATTGCTTTTTGAAAAGAGTACAAAGACCATTGAGAATGAGTGGTCCTGGGAAAACTGGGTATCCATATGCAAAAGGATATAAGCAGAACTCTACATCATCACACCATGTACAAAAACCAACTCAAAGTGGATCAAGACCTAAATTTAAGAGCCAGAAAAATGAAACTCCTAGAAGAAAATATAAGGAAGCATCTTCAGGACCTTTGGCTAAGCAATAATTTCTTAGAGTTCACACCCAAAACTCAAGCAACTAAATTAGAAATATGTAAATTAGACCACATCAAAAAGGAAAATTTGAAAAAGAAAAAGGAATATGTTACCCTAGTGCTTAGAAAATATTTTCAAGAAATGATATACCTGTATGAAGTAAAATATTAAATGATAATATAAAATTATATATGTGATTACCAAAATCATTCATAATACCAAGCAGTTTAAAGGTTTTCTGTTTCTGCATATTATTTCATCTATTTAATTTATCTTCAATTTAAAATCCATTTCATTTTTATTATACAATGGAATTTAGCAAAATGTGGCCCTTTGGCCCATTCCAGACATTTTTAAGTTTGTATATGTTTGTATGTCCTGCAGCAGAGCTACAGCCAACCACAGGAGGTAGCCTTGGACATGAAGTCAGGGAATCCCCACCACCTCTGTTTTCTACTCAGTAACCAGCAACTGACGCAACCACTGGCTCTATCTTATCTCTGGCAGAAAAATACTCCTCAGGTATAATGCAGCAATATTCTGAAGACAATTTTATCAATTCTAATCTAACAATATATTAACAGATAATACATGATAGTAAGTGGCATTAGCTTCAATATCATGATTGTTTTACGTGAAGAAAATAAATCAACATAAAAAACCACATTATTAGACTAAATAATAGGCCAAAAGTGAAAATATATGATCCTGTGAAAAGACTTAGAAAATGTATGTCCAAAAAACAAAATCCATTTCCAGTAGAACCACATAAAATCTACAAAACAGAAGGAAGTCTCCTCAACCTGAATAAGAACATCAATGACAAATCTGTAGAAAATATAAGGTGAAAGGCTGAATACCAACCCCACTAAATAGAGGTTCAGGACTAGGATATTGACGCTTTGCTAGTCTTAAGAGAAGAAAAGTTCCAGGGAAGACTTCTGCTACTGCTGTTACTGCTGCTTTATTTTTTCTCTTATTTTTGTACCATATATACAGCCTAAAATTTCCCCTTTTAACAACATTAAACTGTACAAATCATTGCTATTAATTATATTCTTAAAGCCATGCTATCATTGCCAACATCCATTACCAAAATATTTCTACTGTCCAAAATAGAATCTCAGCACATTTTAAGACTTAATTCCCTGTCTTCTACCCTGACCCATTCCCCTGGTATACTATATTCTAGATTCTAATTTGATGAGTTAGCTTCTTCAATTGTTTCATATCAGTGAGTTTTTAAAGTTGGTGTAATAACAAAGCATAGCTTCTGCTTCAAATAGAAAAAGAGTTCGAAAGAAATTAGGAAGCAATTTTATAGATGTTGATGTCTACTGGTAATAGAATCTTAGAATTCCAAAACTCAAAAAAAATCTATTGAATGCATAAATGATTAATGTTGATAATTTGTCAGTCACATTAAGAATACAATTGTCAGGGTATGTCCATTTAGCAATTCTTTGAAGAAATACTTTTTCTTTTTTTCATGTTAACAAATCAGTTTTATTGATACATATTAATAAAGAATAAATCTAACCAACGTGTACAATCAATGGTGTTCAGTGTAATCATATAGTTGTGCATTTGTCACTTCATTTTTAGAATATTGTCATTATTCCAATAATAATAATACTAAAAAACAAAAACCATCCAAAGAAATAAGTCATCACCTCCCAATCTTTCTATGCATCCCCTACTGTAATAGCTGCTATTCCACTTCTGTCTCTCTAGTTTCTTTGAATTTATATTTTATAAAAACTGTCATATATGCAATATCACCCATATTCATAATTTACATGAGATTTCACTATGTCATTTACACCCACATTAAATTCTTTAGCTTCCCTTCTGGTAATATAAATGTTCTTAGCCTTTCCCTTTCAACTACTGTCATACCCATATAATAGCTCTGCTAGTCATGAACAGCATGATGTGTTTTTACCATTTCCACTCATTTACAAACCTTTGAACCAGTTCTACACAGATAAGCCACCAGGTTTCCATTCTCTACACTCTTTGTTTTAAGAAATAAATTTTGAGGAGGTATGGATGGAAAACATTTTGTAAAATGTTACAATTAGGCTCACAACTGACTTAACTCATAGGAATTTTTAATATGTTGTTAAAAATTTGTATTGGACTGTTCCGGGAATTACCAGAGAATGAGAGAAACTGAGCTCACCAAGCAAGGATTTCAGTGTAGATTTTGTGTTTACAAATGAACCTATAGGAACAAGTTACAGTTAAAGTTTGGATGCCTTTTTCCACATCTGGTTGTAATTGTTTACATTACTTTGTTGAGTCTACATCTTCATAAGCTTTTTAGCAGGTATGTATTGAAAACATCTGTTTCCTGGTCAAGACAGAATCATGGCTACTGGCCATGGACACTGGAAAATGATTGTCTGTTTTCTTCTGTATATTTCCATGGGTATACATACTGCCTCATCTTAATTTATAAGCAAAACCTGAAAAGCCTACAAAAATAAGTGTTTTTGTTATATATTTAGGAATAATACAAAAATATTGCTATGATATTTGGTGAAGAAAATCAATTTAAAAAAATATAAATTTGTTTAAAAAAGAATTCAGTATGTGTTCATAATTTACATATTATGACAAATACAAAAACTTTCTACTTTGATCCAAACAAATTATGTATTTGGATTTTTGCAGTCACAATCAATTGTCCTTCTCCCCATAAGGAAGAAAAAATTGATTGTCACCATTTTATTATTATAATCCTGAGACTACATTATTATTTTAAATCTTCACTTTTGGTAAATTCTTTGCATTTCTAGCTGGGTGCCTCACTCTGAATATTGTGCAACTTCTTATGATAGGAATTTACTTAATTTATGTTATTAATCATTTTGTTTTAGTAGCTGAGAAGAGAAAACAATAGCAAGATACTTTATGAACTGCAACCAATATGAAAGGAAAGCAAGAAGAACAATATAAGTATATGTAACATTTTAAAGCAAAAATATAATTAAGAATAACTAAAAAGATAAAGCATCTTTGCCAATACAGGAATCCCATGGTTTTTTTTTGCACTTAGCAATAAAATTAACAATTGAACATTTGTGGTAACCCTGATTCAAGCTATTGAATCAACACCATTTTCTAAGAGCTTGTGCTTACATTGTGTCTGTGTATCATATTGTGCTGTTTTTTTGAAATATTACAACCTTTCTCTTTATTATGATTTCTGTTTTGGTGACCCTTGATCTATGATCTTTGATGTTATTGTAATTGTTTTGGGACAACACACAACATGTTCACATATGATGGTGAACTTAATCAATAAATGTGTGTTCTGACTTCTCCACTCACTGGCAGTTCCCCATCTCTCTTCTTTTTTCTGGCCTTCCTATTCCCAGAGAAAAAACAATATTGAAATTAGGCCAATTAATAACCCTAAAGTGGACTCTAAGAGTTCAAGTGAAAGGAAGTTTCACAGGTCTTGCACTTTAAATCAAAATCTAGAAATTATTAAGCTGAGTAAAGAAGGCAAGTACATAGCCAAGATAGGCCACAAGCTAAAGCTCTTGTGGAAAACAGAAAAGTATGAATGCAAAGGAAAAGGTTTTGAAGGAAATTATAAGTACTGCTCCAGTGAACACATCAATGATAAGAACATCTGTTTGACAAAAAGGTTTATTGAATATTTTAAGCCCACTGTTGAGACTACTCTTCAGAAGAAAAGAATTCTTTTCAAAATATAAGTATTCATTGACAACTTACCCCACTCACTCAAGAGCATAGATGGAGATGTACAATGAGGCTGATGTTGTTTTCAGGCTGCTAATACAACATTCATTTTGTAGCCCATAGATCAAGGAGTAATTTCAAATTTCAAGTTTTAATATTTTAAAAATCTAGTTTGTTAGGCTATACCCACTGTAGATAATGATTCCTCTGATGGATCTGGGTAAGATCAATTAAAAACCTTCTCTAAAGGATTCACCAGTTAGATGCCATTAAGAACATTCTTGTTCATGGCAGAAGGTTAATATATCAACATCAACAGAAATTTGGAAGAAGTTGATTGCAATCTTCATGGATGAATTCAGGGGTTCAAGACTTCAGCAGTGCAATAAATGCAGATGTGAGGGAAATAATAAGAGAACAAGAATTTGAAGTGGAGCTAGAAGAAGTGACTGAATTGTTGCAATCTCATGATAAAACTTTAAAAGATGAAAATCTGCTGCTTATGAATGAGCAAAGAAAGTGGTTTGTTAAAATGGAGTCTGCTATTAGTGAAGATACTGTTAACATTGTTGAAATGACAAAAAATAATTTAGAATATTACACTAACTTAGTAGATAAAGGAGCAGCAGAATTTGATAGGATTGACTCCAAACTGGAAATAAATTCTACTCTCAGTAAAATTCTATCAAACAACATCATATGCCATAGAGAAAGCTTTCAAGAAAGGAAGAGTCAACCAATGTGACAAACTTAATTGTTTTCTATTTTGAGAAATTGCCACAGCCACCACAACCTTTACCAACTACCAGCCTGATCAGTCAGCAGCCATCAACAATGAGGCAAGTTCCTCCACCAGGTAAGATATTACAATTTGCTGAAGGTTTAGATAATGTTATATACATTTTATAACAATAAAGCATTTTTAAATAAGATATGTGCATTGTTTCTCATACATAATGCTATTGTATCCTTATCATATTAGGGAGACTTATATCATAGATTATGAAGCACCAGTGCTTGAGAATCAAACATTCCAGAAAAATGGAAGCCACAGTACTATTATCAAAATTCTGTTATAATTTCTCCTTGGAGGTGTTTGTCATCACATAGCCTCCCCATGGATGCAGACAATTGAAACTGTGAGTTAAAGAGCAAGGACAAATATAAACTTTAAGTACCACAAAAAAAAATGAAAAATTTTCTGATCCTGCCCATCAGTAAGTACCCTGGTAAATCAGATTTTTAGTTGAGAAACAGGAAAAGTTATGTCCATGGAGTACATCATATATTTCAGTACTCCACATTCAGTCAAAAGAAAATGCAATTCTTTAAGGAGGAAGAGAACATCATTAATTGTGTCTTCAATTTTCACAGCAGTGTGTCTCTACCAGGCATTTTGTAATGATTGTAAAGAAATACATATGAGGTACATATACCTAATTTGTGTAATAATTATTTGGAGGAATTAATTTTATAGGCCAAAATACAAACCATACACCTGTGTATAGTTACTGTTATCCCATGCAACAGACTAAAACATTTTTTTTCTTTTTTTAATCAATCAAACTACTCTATGAAATGGGTGGCATTAAGTATCCCATTTAATATCCCATTTAATCCTCACAACACCCTATTACCTAGGGATTTATACCATATTGTCACATAGGAGGAAGTAGAAATACAACAGCTCCCAAACCTGGGATCCAGAACAAGACTGACAAACCACACAGTCTGACCTCTTACCTCCTGTACATCCCAAATCCAAGACAGTGTATTAGCAAAAGAGCATAAGGAAACTGAGGTCAGAGAACATACCCCAGCCTTAATCAAATCACAAAGATTTCTGATTTTCCATTATTTCTTTTATAAAATGAGCACTTTTATCTTGACCAGATTTTGCCTTTCCACTATTATTCTAAAAAATTGGGATTTTTCTCTTGACCTGCGATTGAAAATTGGCAGCTGTTGCAAACTTATTTGTTGGCCTGAGGTATGATTTTTTAAAAAATTGAATTCATTACCAGAATTGGTAATTGGGAAATTGGCCAATCACTAAATAGGAGGAAAAAGAGAAAGAAAATATTGTTGACTTGTCTTATAAAAAAATCAGCCAAATCTAGGCCCAAAAACTTCAGTGAAAAATAAGCTTGGGAGTAGCAACTGTTCAGTTTAAATGGTCAATGCACTCTTCAGCCATAGTCACCAGCATTTCTGATTGCCTTGCACCTAAGAAAAACCACAATTTACATCCCAGTGAAAGTATCCCTTGCTCCTATATTCCAAGTAGTATATTTAATCTGTCACCAACAACTGAAATGTTTTTATCCCCATGCTTATAATAATAATACAGAAAATAACCATATAGTAAGAATCACTGCAATTTTTGAGTCATTCCTAGGAATTCTGAATATAGTGTATTTTATTTTATCATTATACAACTCTAATGATAGGACCTTGAATGTTATGTTTAATAAGTAATTTTAAACTGTGCCAAATGTTTACATTTATACTCCAATAGCAATTATGGGATATTAACTCTTATTATAAAGAGTAGAAAGCCAGGGGAGCATAGAATAGTAAAGGGTATCTTACTCAGCCTACCAGTATATGTATATTTTGCTAGAAGTGATGAGTTAGTTAAGTTATAAGAGATGGAGAAGAGTTAACCAGAAAAAAGGAGGTAAAATGTGTGGGGAAAGTTTATGCAGACCACAGATAATCTTTATTATTCCTGAATTTTTGCCAGGTGATGTGTAATTTAGTTTTCTTCAGACTGCATAGAATGCATTTTTCTGTTATTAGTGTTGTGTTAATAGACTAAATGAAATATAATAGTAGCAGAAATAAAAGCCAAAGTCACTTTTTTTGAGCGTGTTCAACATATATAATAGTTTCACATATAATTTTTTTTTCATTTTATCCACACAATATTTTTACAAATCAGTAGTTGTATGATTCCAAGTACCAAATGAAATAGATGTACATTCATCATGTAATCATGTTCATAAAAAACAAAGCTTAAATGATTAGACCATTGTTGACAATAAGCCTTGAAAAAAGAATCATGAAAAGAAAGCAGACACGTAATTTCCTGGTAATAATTTTCTGAGGAATTCTTGCTTTGAAGGAAAATAAATACAAGATGGGTACATACCAATGTTCTTCAAATGGTTCTCCCTATTAAGTGCTTTGTTTAGAAATTTCCTTTAAGTTTTCTAAGAAAAAAAAAAAGATTATTCACTCAGCACATTCACACCTACCTATGTACCCAAGAGAAATAAATATACATCTTCATTAAAAGAATATACTCCATGGTTCATAGTAGCATTATTTAGTTTCCAAAAGTGGAAACATCCCAAATTTCCATCAACTGATGGATATAAAAGCAATTGCCATGTAGCCATACAATGCGATATAATTTGGCAATAAAACAAAGTACTGATAGTACAAATATGTCTACAAAAAAGGCGAACCTATAAATGTGAAATCAGGAAGACAGATAAGAACATATATGGTATGATTCCATAAGTAAAAAGTTTCCAAAGGCAAATAAGAAGAGAGAAATGAGTTCATTTGCTACTTAGGATTGGTGTTGGAAAGGGGGAGTAACTGTGAATGCACGATGATAATATAAATAATAGAAACATAAGTAGAAATCAAACCTAGCATTAGTCATCTGTTTTTCCTGACAAGTGCAGTTTGTTTTCCTCTTTTGTGACAAACTGTGCACATTGAGGAGGCTGAAGAACAAAGGTAAATATGTAGGACAAAAAAAATATGTCTGCTTCAATATGTAATATTTTATTGGCATACAGATTCACCATTGATTTACAAATTGTCTATGGCAGCATTTGCTTCTCCTTTGGAGTTCAATGAAACTCGTTCTACTTGAAATAACTTGCTCAGATGTTTGTTGGAATGAAGATACTGTGAGGTTGTCAACCAAGACATTTCAAATTGAAACCATTTTACAGGTATTTCTGGAAAATATATTCACAAACAGAAAGTTGTAAGTTCATCCAGATTGTAACATTTTCCGTCCTGATGGTTTCATAAATTCAAAGAAAATATTGATATTGATATGCATTTTCTGCCCTAATTTAATTAGGGATATATGAGAAGAAACAAAAGAGGAACACAAATATTTTGTGGCTATCACCTTGTCCTCATTACATTTTTATCCCCCAAATTACCATCTAGATTAGAATGTTCTTTCCACCTTTACAAAAAGTTGTATTTCATTTTTATGCTAGAAGAGTGGAAGTATTTCTTCTGTATAAAGAGGGAATACACAAAGATTTTTCACCACCAATACATTCTTCTCCCATATAGCCCATTAATTTACTTTTAAAAACAGGTTATAAACTTTTTGGTGGAAATTTCTCTTTCAAATTAAAAATGAATTATACAGCAAAGGAATAAATATGAAGACAATGACAGTCAGATTGATCATCCTAAATTTGTAAAATTGAAACCCAGGTCAGTGCCAGAATACTCCTGTTCTGGTTCTTCTTCCTCCATGGCTAGTTGTCCTTTCTGACTAACTCAAAGTAGTTTGTGAAACACAAAAACACAAATTTCTGTGATGTTTTTTAGACAGGATAGGCTTCCAGACTCCAAAAATAAACTTTATATCCCAGAAAATGGAGCCTTTCCTCAACCATAGGCTCTTGATGACTCTACTGCAGCCTGCCCCATGGTTATATTCTAGCCATCCATATGTAAAGAATAGGTTATGAGATGACACAGCTTGGAGCCCCTAGGTTTCCTGGGGGTTTATTTGTGCCAACAGGGACACAGCTCACAGGCCATTCTGCTCTGGCTATAATCAGCATGAAAATACACCATTTGAAAGTGAGATTCAAAAGGTTCATCTGAAACTGGAAAGACTCCCTGAAGTACATCAAGAGCAAGAAATACATTACCAAACCTTTCCCATCAACCAAAACAGATACTCTGTACAATTTGGTGGTGATGAGAGCACAACATGGTGAATGTAATTATTAGCACTGAATTATATATTTAAATGTGGTTAAAAGGTTGAAATATTTGGTTGTATATATGTTACTAGAATAAAAATTAATATAAAAAACAAAAAACTTGGGACTGTACAAAACAAATAGTGAATACTATGCAAAATGATGGGCTATAGTTAATAGTACCATTATAGAAATGTCCTCTTGTGAATTGTAATAAATATTCCATATGAATGAAAGGTGTTAATAATAGAGTTGGATTTATTTTTGAGATGTGATATTAAAGAGAGCCTTAGTTTTTTATTTAATTAATTAATTAATTTTTTTAGGAGGTACATGGGATGAACCTAGGGAAGCAGATGCTCAACCATTGAACTACATCTGCTCCACTAGAGTACCTGTTTTATTATCTCTGCAAGTGAGAATGGAGTCAATGAAATCTTTTTATTGTGATAGTTAGTCAGTAGAGTATTGTCATAGGAGCTTATAATTGATATTTCCTTCTAGTGTAAGATAAAATATTTAGGGTATTAGGGTAATGTGGCTTGAGCACCCAACTACATGCATTATGGAATCTTTGAATGGGAGGTGTAAGCTGTCATTCCCTCACCTATAAATTAAAACAAGATTTAGAGGATAATATTTCTAATCATTATTTTATTCATGTTAAGACATTGGGGAGAAATTCTGCTTTTTACCTATACTTAAGAATTTGTTTGACACTTCCAGAAAGATGGAGGATTAGAGACTGTGACAGTTAGAAGTTTTGTGAACCCCATAAAATATCATGTTTTTAGAATTAATCCATTCCTATGGCTGTGGGGCCTCTTGATTGGACAGTGTCAGTGAAATGTGTAAAGTGTGAAGTGTGTTGTAAAAGTACTTAACAGTAATGTACTTATTAACAGCTAAAAAAACCATTGATTATACACTTTGGATAGATCATATGCTATGTGACTATACCTCAATAAAACTGCTTAATAAACAAATAAGTTATTGTGGAAGAATAGCCAGAATTAATGAGCTATGTACAGCAGGGGAAACAGAGAGATTGAGTTGTGAGAAGTTTTCCTGTTTGTTTGTGTGTTTTTTGTTGTTTATTATTATTGGATTAATAAAAATGCTTTAATAACGATTGACGTGATGAGTGCACAACTATGTGATTATATCCATAACACTTTGGATAAATTGTATACTTTATTAATATGTATCCATAAAATGGATTTGTTTTTAAAAAGTGAAGCACATAAGAGTAGCTCAATAAGTATGATTTGAGTAAATATAAAAATAGAGCATGAATATAAATTACTCACATTTAAACAGAAACTAATAGAATTTGTAAACAAGAGGACAGTGCTATAAGAAATACAAAAAGGAGTTCTGCAGGCTGAAAAGAAAAGACAGTTGAGAGAGACTTGGAGGAGAGTGCTTATATGAAGATGATCAGAGAGGGTAACCAAAGTGGGAAAAAGACAGACAAAATATGACAATGACACATGAAAACCAAAGGATAAAACAGTTGAAGTAAGTAATGAATTACATGCATTAACATTGCATGTTAATGAATTAAATTCCATAGACTCAACATGAAACCCAAGATACAAATAGAATGAAAGTTAAAGGTTGGAGAAAGATATTTCATGCAAACAAAACCACAAAAGAGCAATGGTAGTGATATTAATATTGGACAAAATAGGCTTTAAATGCAAAAACCTTATAAGAAATGCAGAAAGGCATTATATATTATTAAAAATGGCATTCCATCAGGAAGAAATAACAAAAATAAATATCTTTGCACCTAACCAAGATGCAAACTCAGGTAAAACTGAAAGAAATATATACATCTACAATAATAGTAGGAGACATCAATATGCCATTCCCATTAATAGATAGAACAACTAGACAGTAGGTCAATAAGGAAATTGAGAATTTGAACAATATGATAAATTATGTTCACCTAAGAGGCATATAATGAACATTGCAACCCAAATCATCAGGATATACATTCTTTTCTAGTGCTCATGACTCTTTCTCCAAGATAGACTTCATATTGGGTCACAAAAGAGGTCTCAAAAAATTATAATGCATTTCAATTACACAAAGCACCTTCTCTGATCATATTGGAATGAAACTGGCAATGAGTAATATTTGAGAAATGTGTGTGTGTGTGTGTGTGTGTGTGTAAGAAAGAGACAGAGATAGAAAGAGAGTGTATTCGTGTTTGCAAATATTTTGCAGTAGTATATTGCATTATTATAATCTTTACAACTGTGTATTAGTTTCATAGTTGCTAAAACAAATACCATAAAATGGATTAGTTTAAAGAACAGGAAAATATTGCCTCACTATTTTGAGGCATCAGCAAGATGGTGCATGTCTACACACTTCGACCAGCCTCTGTTGATGATTCTTGATTTTCCCCTTCATCATAGCTTTGTGAGTGGAATCACTTGTGGAAAAATCCCACGTGATAGGTGGAGACTTGGGTACTGACACAGCCAGAGAAAAGAGTAGAGTCAGGTTTCATTAAAAGACAAAAACATGAAGAACATTTGAAATGAAGAAAACAAGAGCAGGACTTCTGGTTTTGAGAATGTCCCCAGATCAAATTTGGTAGACATGCACTCACATGTTGAAAATGATAGGGCCTTGATGGAAGGATTCTGGGACAACTGGTCACAACTGAAGGATAATCTTGCTCATACAGGATGTGTGGGTTAAAGGGAGACAAAATTGATTCCACATGAAGGTTTTCCCCATTCTGACTGACTTCTGTTTTTACAACTGATAAAGGACAATGATTTCCTTGCTCTAACAAAAGCACACTAACTAACAAATGGCAAAATAAGTGTGATTGCCCCCAGTGAAGCAAGATTCTGGCTTTTTGAAGACTAAATTAGACGGGGAAAATGCAGATAAAAATGTTACAACTGTAGAATATATAGCCTCATCTTGGGATAAGGGTACATGACTACTTCATTTCAGAGAGCTGCACATTATATCACCATATCTAATCATGAGTGTTCATGTGTGGAGAAGGGTGATGGCATGGTATTGCATGGGTGAATAGGCTTCATGTGGGACCACATGGGCTTAGAGTGATCTCATCTAACAGACTTGTCTGTACTTTTTATAATCAACATTTTCCATTTCACCTTTGAACATTACAAAAAAACTTTTATATTTGTATAGTGACCACAAAAGTCAGGAAGCATTCATTCATACAAACTATGAAACTGTCTCCCCATTAACTGAAACACTAATGGTCTCTTCTGGGTGTCAGGCACTTGTTTTTGAGATAGAACACATCCAAGGTTCTAAGTTGGCAGTTGTAGGCCAAAGCTGCTGGCTGGAGGCAGACCTGTGGGTTTATTGGGGTCATCGATGTCCTACTGAGGGCCATAAAAATGTCTTGGCAGCTAGTCCTAGAGCAACAGTCCAGTGTTCTGATGTTCTTGTATGAATTCTTGAGGCAAGGCCCAAGTCTCTTGGAGTTTTCCTTGGAAATCTTGCTAAGCTCTACTTGGATTGCTCTCATGTAAAAGTCCAGCAGCATAGTTTGAATGAGAAAGAGCTAGTCAAGCATATTTCTGCTCAACATGAATAATATCTAAATGTCAGTGAGAAGATTGAACAAATGAATAAATTGTTTAAAGAGCTCAGGTCACCTCCAGTGGAGACCACACCTCCAATGTTACAAATCTTATGCTTGGCAGTACTTAATAAGGATGCCAACAAGTTCCTTTGTCACTGGAAAATGTAGGAGACATTCTGGGCAAAGAACAGACAAGTAAGCTAACTAAATTTTCTTTCCACAGTGTGGTAATGGCTCATCTTCAAGGAAACACACAGCCTCCCAATGAGTCATCTGAATTCTGCCACTGAAAGGAACCTGGAGAGAAAAACATCTTAAGGGTGTCTCAGTAGATTGGAGAACAATGTGAGGAAGAGACACTTCATGGTGTGGAATAAATGCTCAGCTTCAGGAAACCCTAAAGTTGATTGTCTTGGAAGATGCTAGATGGGCAGAAAGCATGCAGGAACTGAGGGAAAAGGGAAAAAAGCTGGAAAATTTATGATGCAGATGGAACTCATTGTCAATGATGAAGACAGCAAGTTAACATCTCTGACTGAAATAGTTCTGAAGATGATATATGTGCCTGCTCTCTGTGAAGATTATACACATGTTATCAAGTTAGAATTAGAGGAAAAGAGTGAATCTGCAAAAGGAGACCAGCCTCATAAGATATATGTGGATGTACCAACTCTTATAGATGCTGTAACATTAAATGTAAATGTAAAGAGACTTGAAAGGGAAAAGCAAATGATATAAACAAAGTAGTGTAAGGAAAGGCAAGTAATGAAGCACTTACATATCAAAATAAACACCTGGAAACCGAGTAAGCATCTCTATAGCAGGAAAATGAACACTTAGGAAAGCAGATTCAGAAATTTCACCAGAAACTGCAAACTTTTCCAGAAGTACATCAACAACACCTCCTGCAACTTCAACTTGAATCAATCCAGCATGGAACTGACCACTTGGAAACAGAGAAAAGAATTACCAAGGTGAATGAAAATATCACTTTTACACAAAAACAACTTGACACATAAAGAATGATGAAAGAACACCTGGAAAATGAACTGGAGAGCATTGTTTTTCATTAAGAAAGTTGGATTAGTTACTATGATAGAAAAACTCATGAAAGATGCCTGGCAGCTCAGATACAGAGAGGAAGTTCAATGAGATAAGACTTCACAATGAACAGAACAAACAAATGTTGTGGATAGTAAAATCCAGCTTACCCAAATGGTCCTTCTGCCTCCACAATTCCATATGCAGCCCAATGCAAAGGATGGGATATTTAAGGCAGTCCCTGTATCATCAGTTCTCCTGCTGGAGACAAGGGGAGAATAGTGAGGGCTCAGGGATCTGGGTGATTGTCATGTATGTCTCTCCCCTCTATCAGCAAGTCTCTGAACATTCAAAGAAAAAGTTAAGAACAATAGCATATTTTGCACTTTCCAACCGATTGAGCTTAATATCTTTTTAGTATGTATGTTACTTAAGCCATTTCTGTTGATCTTTTATAGAATTATACACTAAGTTTTCTATAATATTGATAGCTGTAATATTTTTCATAAAAATGCAATGTTTATATTTCATTAAACCTCATAGAATTAGATTATAAGTATTTCATTTTAAGTGAGTAAATTTTCCACCATTACTTTCACAGTAATTGAAATGGAAAATGAGTATTTAGAGACGATTGTAAACCTCAAGTCTGTTTCTAAAAATACGAGGCAGGATTTTTTTTTAGATGTAGAAATAACTTAATATTTACATCATTAAATTTTGATTGTTTTTAAAAATAAAAGGAAAAAACAATATGCCACAATATGTTTAATTATTTTATTAATGGCACCTGAAATTAACCGATTCATTTTCAAGAGGTGATATTTTGCAGCTATTTCTTATTTGTTTTTTAAAATGTTATATGTTTACATCATTTGTTGTAGTTCAAACATTTCAAAATTTTCCTCAGTGCAATAAAAATTTTCTTAACTATTATGCATTCTGTTATCATTTGTAATGAATTTTGAAACTAAGGATTTTAAAAAAATCTTTCTTTTTTTTTGGTATTATGGGTCTTTTTCCCCTTCAAGCTTGGATCCCCTATTTTAAATAAGAATGAAGTTCAAAATCCAGCATTATTTCATTTTACTAAAAGATTTCCTGATGTTCAGTTTTACCAATTACATGTAACATTTTATTTATCACTTAACTATAATTTGTGTTCAGGTTCATTTCCAAAGACTGAAATGGTCAGTGGTCACTGTACATCCTAATATGTCTAAGGATATTCATTCTCCTTATCAATTTTTACTGAATATTTTGATATAATACATTTTGAAGATAATTCCAATATTAATTGCTTAATTTCCCATTGAATTAGTGACAATCCTATTAATTTTTTATTGGTTTAATAAAACACAGATTAATTTTGTGACATTATTAGTATTTCAGTGTTGTTTCATACCCACAGAAATGTGTGTGTCTAGATAAAAAAGAACTGCTTCATATATTCAGTAGTGTTTCTTTTCTATATATTTCAAATTTATTTTAGACATGTTTTTAGGGATGTTGATGTGTTAATAATTATGATTCTATGTAATTTGAGATTTTAATCATTGTTTCCAGAATTTCTACCATCTTTTTTCTTTTAATTTTGCTATGTGTATAATTCCTAAGCAAACAGCTATATCAAGAAGATGAAAAAAAAATCCATTATGTATTTGCCTTTACTCTGAAAACTTTAAGCCCTGGAGAAGAGAGTATAGTTGAAGAGTGAATAAAATATCTTTGGGAGTGGTGAAGAGAGTAGTGTGTGTCCCCTTCCCCTGTCATCCACACAAATGCCAAGCAAATGGGCATACACATCCATAACCCCCTGCATTTATGAAGGGAAGAACAAGCTTGGTCAGGGTGCTGTGGTAAGGAACTGGAGGTTCTCCAAACCTGACATGGCTGTGGAACAGCAGAAAGCTGAGGAACCTAGTGAACATGGTGAGCCAGCATTGTGTGCTGCAGTGTATAAGCACAAGTGCTCCACACTCTGACAAACAAAGCCTTGGTGTATGAGCCTCATGCACTGTGGTCTGGCAACATGCTGCAAGGAGCCCTCAACAATACAAGCACTAACCTTTCTTAAATAAAACCAATTTCTCAAAAAAATATACATTAATACTCTATTTTCTAATACTCATGACATTTTCCTCCATTTAGCCTCATCCCTAAGGTCACTTACAGGTTTTATATAATTTAAGCAAGGTACATGGCCCCCACTTCACCATTTCAGGAATAAGGTGACATTTCAGTTTCTGCCATCAATATTTGTGGGTTACTCAAAATTTAGACATATGCATTTTCTCATACTTTTTCCTCTGTGATACATATTTCAACTTACTAGTTAGTATTGATGGGTAAGGAAAGTCTCAAAAGTGGAAACAGCATAAGAAAGGACATGGACATATGAGAACATGTGGTATATTTTGAAATTCTAAGCCAGTGCAGTGCCATGACCAAAATGTGTACCTTAGTCTCCATAACCCAAAATATAAAATAATAATAGTCTGGATAATTTGCAAAATTAATTTCTATTCTGATATTTTATAACCTTGCTCTAATATTAATGAACTTGCATCAAGCTCAGAACATGTAGTCTCGAATTGTTACACAGTGACATGAAAACAATATAAGATATTTAGATCCTTGATCATATGTTATTTGTTGAAAATTTTCTGGGCCTGTTAGAAAACTAGAGCAAATTAAAAATATTGTATACATTAACTTAGGCTTTTCTCTTTTTAAATATTTGAAGGTTAAAATGTAACTGATATTAAAATGATGTAAGTTTGTTAGAAGATAATGTGGCACTGTCATATATATGCAGACAGGTGTCTCAGCTGGTGTCATAGATACAGCTCTGACTTTCAGATACCTACTTCTCACATTACATTTAATTTGCTCATGAACCAGATGAATATTGTCCCCTAATGACCTTGAACTATTTTTCCATATCATTAAACATCATCATTTTCTTAAATTTAACTTGACTAGTGAGATTTTGTGTCAATGATGACTCTAGCACTGGTACAATATGTTGACCCAGACATAGTCTTCACCATCAGGTGCCCACAGTTTGGTGGATTAGACTGTCATGGAAATGGAGATTAATCACAGTGGGTAGAGATCACATCTGTGAGATTGTTAAGTACTAGGGGCCATAGGAGCGTGTCTGAGGGTAGAGAACTGGGACAGTGTGAGAAACAATTAATTTGAAGTGTCCTGGGGCAAAGGACCATAAATCAAGTCAAACAAGGGAGCACAAGGTGGAGATGAATTTTTCAAAGGGAATAGAAGGGGCCTTAATTCAAATACATGTCATTGTAAACAGGGAAATTCTGAAGCCACTAGGAAGCACAAACCCAGGAAAAGAAGCAGACTTCCTGGCTTCACAGGGCTCATAGAAGATAGAGAGCATCCTGCACTTCTATTTGTCTCTGATTGATCTTCTTCATAGAAGAACTATGCTTTGAAGGAGATTACCAGCCAAACCAGAGCCAGCTGGGAAAAACAGTGAAAGGTACTTTTTGCTTGAGTTTGTATATTTAGATTAGCTCTTGGCATTCAAGAAATCTCTGTCATCTCAATAGCTGGGTATGTACTTAAGGAACAGACAGCTTGGAAACTAAATTCCAGGGTTTAATAATTCATAAATATTAAAATGCACAGTGTTGCAACAAAATATTACTAGACAAAGAAACTGGAAGGGGTGGCCCATCCAAAGGAAGAAGATAATTATCCAGAAATCATCATTGAAATTGTAGGACTTATGATTCCCATTCTTAAACTTTTTAGAATTCTACAGTAATCAAAATATTGATATTGGCACAAGGAATGAAATATAGATGAATGAGATAAAAATGAGAATTTTGAATTTAAACCACCTACTTAAGGTCAAATGATTTTTGAAAAGCTTCCAAACACCAACCGGAAATAAATATTCTGGATGTCAATATACAAAAGAATGAATGAAAAACCCTATATCACACCATATATAAATATCAACCCAAAATGGATCATGAACTAAATATAAGAAACCAAGTATAACACTCCTAAAATGAAATCAAGGAATGCATCTTCAGGACCTTGTGATAGGCAATAATTTCTTAGAATTTGCATTGAAAACACAAGCAACAAAAGAAAAACAGATTAACTGAACTTCATCAAAATTAAAAAACTTTTATGCATCAAAGAACTTCATCATGAAAATAAAATAACAACCTACAAAGTGGTGGAAAATATTTGGAAACCACATATCTGATTAGGGTTTAACATGCAGAATAACTAAAGAAATCCTACAATTCAAAAACAAAAAGAAAAAACAAAACAAAACAAAACAAAAAAACACAAACAAACAAAAAGACAACTTAATTTAAAATGGGCAAAATAGTTTAATTGACATATCTCCAAAGAATATATATAAATGACCAAAAAGCACAGGAAGAGATGAATAGCATCATTAGCCATTAGGGAATGGCAAATGAAAGGTATAATGAGATACATTTCACACCCACTGTAATGGTTACTATTTTTTTTAAAAGGGCAAATTACAAGTATTGGAGAGGTTATTGGGAAACAGGAAGATGCATTCACTGCTGCTGTGGATGCAAAATGGTGACGCCCTCATGGAATACAGTTTGGTGGTTCCTCAGAAATTTAAGTACAGAATTACCATATGACCTGAGTAATTCTATGCTATGTATGTACACAAAAGAATTACAGCAGGTACTCAAAACAGATATTTTCATATTGATGTTCAATGTGGCATTGTTCACAATTGCCAAAAGATGGTAGCAATCAAATGTCCATCCACTGATGAATGGAGAGACAAAATGTGGAATATACAAACTATGGAATATTATTAGGCCATTAAAAACAATGAAGTTCTCATCCATGCAAGAACATGGATGAACCTCAAAGACGTCATGTTGAACATTACAATTCAGGTACAAATCAACAAATTTTGTATGATTTCATTGATTAGAAATAATTAGAATAAGCAAACCCATTGAGTAATAATCTAGAATATAGGTTTTCTGAGGATGAGGTAGAAGTAGGGAAGAGGGAATTAATGTTTAAATTTTACTAAATTTTGATTTAGATTGATGGAAAGATTTTGGTAGTGCATGGTACTGATGGTAGCACATTTTGAATATAATTTACAACATTGAGTTATATATTTGAATGTGGTTAAAAGGAGAAAATTTAGGTTGTATATATGTTATTATATAGGACTGTACAAACCAAGCAATAAACTTTAATGTAAATCATCCACCATGGTTAATAGCACAATTATAAAAATGTTCTTTCATCATCATAGTAAATATAGTACATCAATGCAAGGTATTAATAATAAGATAGTATAGAGGAAGTTGGTATTTTATGAATTGTTTTTCTCTAAACCCCCATCTTCATTAATAAAAAAAAGTGGGGTGAGATAAAAGTTAGACAGTGTGGTCATAATAGGGATATGGAACCAAGGATATCTATGCATGTATTGCCAGCAGAAAATAAATGGATTTGAAGATGATTTTTTAAAAGACATATTCATTATATTTAATGACAGGGGGGTTGAAGTGGAGAGTCAAGTCATCTCCTATCTTCTGATTAGGTACATGTAGGAATTATCCCTGAGTTAGGAAATGAGGGAGTAGAGAATTCTTCTAGCAGGTGTCAGAATGGTGCCAAGGCCCTGTGGGGCATGTTGGATTGTTGGGATCCCTGAGGCAGCTTTTCAATAGGAATTTAGATTGTATCTGGACCCAGAAAAGTCTGGGATGAAGGTCTCTGGCCACCATCAGCATGTAGATGATAACTGAACACATGGGTTTCTATAATATGTCAGGTCCCTCCCTTCCACTTATGCAAACTTGTCAGAGCAGCAGAGGCAGAGGGGCATCACATTTGCAAGATCAATCTCTACTCCTTTCTCAATTTTCCTCACAGAGGGCTAAGGTTGCAGGAACATGTTCTGTGAAGAAAGTTTGCCTGTGAGGGCAAACCAGCACCTCAGATTGGGGGTTAGGCTGTCTGCAGGTAAGTCAGGGCTGCCTTCCTTTCCACAGCACCAGGAGGCTGGATGAAGGTTCAGTACTTCACAGACAAGGGTCTGGGGATGCTGGGATTTATTGCTCCACAGGATCCCAAACAGTAAAAAAATAAAGAAAGTATCAGGATAAGAGGGGAGAGAGGCTGCCAAACCTCTATTATCCCTGTGCCCACCTCCTGGCTTCTTTTATGTCCTGGGCAGGTGCAGTATGGGTGGATCCTGGGCACTGGCACTGATACTCCTCGCCCTGGAGGAAATTCAGCAAGGTAGAGGTAAACCAGTGGGGATCAGGGGTGTCTTCTGTTCAAAGATGGGAGAAACTTACTTCTCAGTTGACGTGAGGAATGCCCTTGTGCATCCTGTGGCCTGATCTCAAATTATCTGCCCTGCCTGTCTGTTTTCATTTTGTAAACCACCACTTTGCAGAACAGTCTCTTCAGTTTCATGTTGTGCACCTGAGCTTTTGACTCTTTCTTTCCTGCTCTGAGCTCTGGACTTGTGTTTGTGTGTGTGTGTGTGTGTGCATGTGTGTGTGTTTCTGTGTGATGACATCCCTCTGCATATGAACCATTTTAGTTCCTTTGAGAAACATTTGTTGGATCTGTCAGGTATCTTATAAGTAAATAGATTGTAATTAGAGATGAATTCAGTTTCAAACAGCACACTCTTGGTCCTGCTGGAAATTAATTGGATATTTTATCCCTAAAGTAATTTAAGTTCTATATATGTATCTCATTTCTCTGTTTGAATCAATTTTGCTATTGTAAATGTCATCTCTGTTAAGAGAATAAGCTCCATTTTTTAAAACAAAACTAAACACCATTCATTAGATCTCCCTTCTTGTCCTTGTGTTCAAATAAATAGGAATATTATCTTTTTCTTCAAAGAGTCTTTATGTTTTTCTGATGTAAATCTGTGGAGTGGTCCTATATCTGTATTTTGAAAACAAATTAAGTGCCACTTTAAAACTATTTATGATACATAGTTTTTAGTATTATCAACTGCCTGCCTTAATCTTTTTTTTGTTTTTGTTTTGAATTTGTTAGCCTTTATAAACATCAGCATTTGTGATTCACTTTTGTTTGTAGAGCTTTAAGGTTGTCTCTGTGTTTGGTGTATGGTTTATGTATTTATGTTTATGCTTTTGTCATCCTTTCATTTCAATAAAGTAAAAATTTGAATCACAGAAAAAGAATGGAAGATATAGAAAATAGTGTAAGAGTTATATGGGCCTTCTAAAGAGTTCCAAAATACATTTAATGAAGTTATCAGAAGGATCAAAATGTATTCATTAATATACAAATATTTATTGATCATGTGTGGCACACAAAGTCCAGGTGCAAATACAAAATAAATGTGAAAAAGGAAAAGAAATATGTTATCCTAGTGCTTAGAAAATGTTTTCAAGAAATGCTATATGTGCATAAATTAAAATATTAAATGATAATATAAAATTATATATGTGATTGCCAAAATGTTTTGTAATACTAAGCAGTTTGAAGGTTATCTGTTTATGTCTATTTCATCTGTGTAAATTTATCTTCAATATTATGTCTATTTTATTTTTATTATATGACAGGATTTGGCAAAAGATAGCACTTTGGCCCATTCCAGACATTTTTATATTTGTAGTTTGTACGGTCTGCAGTCAACCACAAATGGTAGCCTTGGACATGAAGTCAGGGAATTCCCCCACCTCTGATTCCTACTCAGCAGCCAGCACCTGATCAAGGCACTGACTATACTTTACCTCTGGCCAGGTCAGTACTCCTCAGGAATAATGCAGCAAAATTCTTAAGATTATTTTATTAAATCTAATTTAATAATTTATTAGCAGATAAGACATCACAAACCATGGCATTTATCCATCAACATAATGGTTGTTTTAACATAAGAAAATAAATCAACATAGAAATTACATTAAGAGACTAAATAAGTGAGAAATGAGAATATACAATCATGTCCAAGGATGTAGAAAAGTTTTTCTGTTTGAACCACTTAAAAACTAGGAAATAGAAGGACATTTCCTCAACTTGATTAAGGACATCAGTGACAAATCTACAGATAATAAAAGGAGAAAGACTGAATGCTACCCCCTTTCAATGAGGTTCAGAGAAAGGATATTGATCCTTGGTTAGTCTTAAGAAGAAAAAATAAAAAGTTCAGCTGGGACTTCTGCTCCTGCATCTGGCTGCTTTATTTTTTTTTTATTCCAGTACCATAAATATAACCTACAATTTCCCTTTTGACAACATTCAAATTTATATATCAGTGCTGTTAATTACATTCACAAGACAGTGCTCCCATCACCACCATTCATTACCAAAATTTTCCCATTTTCCAAAATAGAATCTCTGTTATTTTGAGACTTAACTCCCTGTTCTCTACTCCCACACAGTCCCCCATTAAACTAGATTCTAGATACTAATTCAGGGAGTTTTCTTGTTCAATTCTTCTATATCAGTGAGTTTTCAATGTTGGTGTTGAGTTATCACAGTTCATAGCTAGTGATTCATATATAAAAAGAGTTGGAAGAACTTAGAAGCAATTTTATAGAGGAGAAATTTTCTCAAATTTATATAGTGTTTTGATATTGATTGGAGATAGAATCCCAGAACCCAGAAAATTCAATAAATTTTTATTGAATGAATAAATGGTTAATATAGATTTATTTGTCAATTATGTTAAGAGTCCAGTATATGTCCATAGTTTAGATATTATGGCAAATACCAAAACTTTTCTACTTCAAGCCAAACAAATTATAGATATGGTTTTGGCAGATAAAATTGTTCTATCCTCTCTATAAAGAAAAAATGAATATCACCTTTTAATTATTATCATACTTAAACTATATCATTATATTTGATCTTCACTTTAGTAAAGACTTTGTACTTTTTCCTGGATGCTTCACTCTGAAAATTGTGTAGATGACTTATGATAGGAATTTACTAAATTTATGTTAGCAATTATTTTTTTGGGGGTGTTATCTTTATGAACTTAAGCTCTAAGGAAAGGAAAGCAAGAGGATCAATATAACTACCTAGAGCCTTCTTCAAAAATATCATTAAGAATTACTAAAACATAAAATGGCTTTGCCATTAGAGGAATATCACATTTTATTGCACTTCAATCTATTCATTTCACAGATAGTGCTTTTTTTTTTTTTTTTTTTT
>JAQZBX010023803.1:0-30585 GCA_029593785.1 Cabassous unicinctus
CCTGGACCATGTCTCAGAGTCCCAAGATGGCCAGGAAATGAAGGTGACTGCCCACCTCTTCTCCCTATCAGCCCTTACCTTCCCCCTCCCTCTCCTGTGCTTGCTTGGCCTGCTCTGCATCCACAAAGTGGTTGAGGATTGGTGACTCCTATGGAACTTCTAAAGCCCCCTGGAGCTTCTAGAGGAACCCTGGTGTTCCCCAAGGCTCTAGGCCTTCTGCTGATCTTTCTGTCCCCCACAGTTGGGACAGTCGACTGCTGCATCATCACAGAACTCCTCTGTAGTCACATCAGCATCCAGAGGAACATCCTCCTCCTCCTCCTCCATCAAACCCAGGGTCACCCTGACCTGCCACAAGGGCTGTGACTCACGGCTGCTCTATGAACAGCAAGGGGGTGACTGCTGCATCTTCTGTGTCTGCCTCGATGAAGACAATGGCAACAACTACAAGAGCATCCTGGTGAGCCTTGTGTGCAGTTTTTCCCTGGATTCTCTCAGTGGTTCAGGCAGTAGACACATAAGGAATGCTAGATTCCCTCCCTGCCATCCTGGTTCAGACTTCCTAGTGGGTGGGGATGGACAGACAGCCACCTGCAAAGGCAGGAAGAGTGTGTGTTTGATGCCAGTCAGGGCTCAGGACAGTGAACATAGGGGTTGAGGCTGGCACGCTGAGGGAGGACGGCCATGGAAGAGCTCACTGAGGTGGCTCTGGAGAGGAGGAGGCAGGGAAGACCCCGCCAGGCCCTAGGAGGCCATGTGCTTGGCAAACCCAAGGAGCAGGCAGGAGGACAGGGCTGAGGCAGCAGGGGTCAAGGGGAAGAGGTGAGGACAGAGAAGTCTTGGGAGCTGAGTCCCCTCAGGCCCAGTGGGCTGCTGGACAGAGCTTGACTTTCTCACAGGGGAAATGGGAGTCACTGAAGGGTCAGAGCAGAACAGGAAAAGCTGATGACCTTTGGTCTCAAAGTGAAGGTTGGGCAAGTGTGGAGAACCTGGCAATTGAGGGGCTGTGGCTGTGACCCAGAGGGGTGGATGAGGTCTGCCCTAGAATGGTCACTGTGAAGATGTGAGCAGGGGCCAGATTCTGGATGGGATGTGCTGATGGAGCCACCCCAGGCCCCACAGCACAGAGACTGGCCGAGTTGCCATGTTACCCACCTGCCCCAGGCTGCACTTCTCTTGTGTCCAGGAGCAGGTGTGGTTTTACTAAGCTGTCACTTGTTTAACCCTTCACCTGAGCCCTGACTGTAGTTGGACCCTTGTGGTCAAGGCACCTGTGGTATAGACCTTGCTGAGCACAGCTGCATCGTGGAGCCCAGGGCAGGCCTGGTGTGCCATAGGTTGTTGTCTAGCCCCTCCTCCTCTCTGACATCCAGGCTCAGACTAGATGTGTGTTCTGACCAGGGGGTTCACTGCTATCTGGAGGTGTCCTCGAGGGCCAGGGTCTTGGAAGGAGCAATCCCCTATGGCAAGCATTTCTCATGATTGGGTGGCAGGAGGTGACAGAGAGGCCCAGATTGAACTCCTCAATCCCCACCCACTGCTGCATGGTTTACCTTTGTAGTTGTGCAAGCAAAGGACCCATGGGACAGGTTTCAGCCTAGAGGGAAGAGTTTTGGACCTACACTGGGAAACAACCTCAAGACTAAGGTGTAGGTTCTTGTAGGATTTGGGATAAGGAATGATGAGAAAAGACCCCCCTCATATCATAATGGTCTCCCCTTTGGAGAAGAAGACACTGAGGAATTTAAAAACCAAGCCTTGGCCCTACATGGATCCTTAGTGTCTCTGGCAGCCACAATCTGGGGACCCAGCTCAAAACCAATGCCCTGATGTCCTATCCCCTAACCCACCCAGGTGAACAACCAAGATAAGGCTTCAGCCGTGATCCAGAAGGCCATGGACAAACACAACCTGGATGGGGACAAACCAGAGGACTACAAGCTGGTGCAAATCATTTCAGAATGTCGAAGTAAGTTGGGGGGCAAGTTGGAGAGGGCAGTGGTGGAAGAGGTGGACCTGAGCACCACATCCCCAGCCAGAAAATCTGACACCCCCTGGTCCCAGTAAATGTGACAGCAGGGTAGGTAGGCACCCTGTCCACAAACCAAGTTTCCCAGGGAAGCCTTCTGTGCCCATCACATCTTCTCCCCACCTGCTCCCTCTTCCCATGTGTACCCTTCCCTGGACATGACCCAGGTATTGGGAAACCAAGTTCAAAGTTAACAACATTGAGGTACCTGGATAAAGAGCTTTTCACCTTCATCCATTGGCAAGATAGCCAAGCAGAGGTCAACTTGAAGGGTGTCCTCTGGACAGGAGGGGTGATTGCACATCCAAAAGCACCATGACTAGAGGACACAAGCACCAAGTAGGCTACAGGCCATGCCTTTATGACAGTGGAAAGTAGACAAAATATCCTGATCCCTTTTGGAGGTTCTAAGGAGCAAACTCATTATTCTAGAATATGGGAAAGGGAAAGAATCCAGAAGAACACATAATAAGAGGCAGGCCTCCTGGGCTCTGAGCCCTTAGATCAGTTCCTCAAGCACATGGGCTGGCTTTTCATCCCTGAAGGGGAGAGAAAATTAGCCAACACATGCACACAAGTATGTATGTGCACAGTAAGGTTAACTGTGTTCCTGTCAGGGAACTGATCCCCCTGTCAGGGAACTGATCCCCCTCTCCAAGCATATTAAAATGACTCCCATCATTCATTGAAGCTCAATCTAAATCCTCTCTCTTTCAAATGGGAAAAATGGGGCTGTGGGGTATGAAATAGGGCAGAAGACCCATCATACAGAACAGGAAGATGGAGGACTGGAAAGGTTAAGAAAGGAGATGAGTAACCACACCACTGAGGCCAGAGTAGGAATTCCAGCCCAGTGTTGCTTTCTAGTGGGCCAGGAAGGAGGAAGAGTATCAGATCAAAGTGTAAATACTTAGTTGCTGTTAGGTACTGCCTGGTTGTTAAGGCCTTCAGGACCCCTTCTCAGGAGGCCTGAGCCAGGGCTGTCCTTCGCTGCACCTCAGTAGTGTTGTTCTAGGTAGTGCTTGATTCGGGGATGTGCCCTGGGTTCTAGAAAGGCAATTTCAGGTATGAGGCCCTGAGCAGTGAAGGTTGCAGGAGATTGGGTGGGCGAGTAAATGACCTCTTGGCAGCTCCATTCTGAGGGTGGCAGTTAGGACTCAGTCACTTCTCAAACAAGTGTCTTCATTGTTAGCTGTGCCTCTGTAGTCTTTCCTCTAGGCAGGTATCATTCAGAGGGCTCCTTTTTGGTCCTGGTGTTGGATTGGGGGATTCAGGACCCTGGCTGAGACCTGTTCTCATGGGATCATGGGAGGTTGTGGTATCCTGGGGTCCCCTGGAGCACAGCTGACAACCCCTCTTTTGCCCCAATCCCCAGTGCTGCAGATCCTGGACAGCGTGAATGTTTGTGACAGTATGGATCCTTTGGCTACTTATCACATTCATCTAATGAAGCAGTCCACACCCATGGATGCCAAGGACAAGAACAGAGCTATCTCAGCCCTTCTGGGCAGGAAGCAGAAGAGACCCAATTTCCTAAAGGAGACATTCTAACTCTGCCCTAAAATAGGCTGTCCTGGGCTCTGGTGACCAATCACTAACTTAGGGGGCCACTGAGGTTCTCACCTCATTCCCTTGGATGTCATCTGTAATAATCCCAGGTGTCCCAGCCCACCCCCCCATGCTAGCCTTTTTAGGAGTAAGGGAGTCTCTGCTCACTTTCTCCCTTTCCCCCCCCACACCACAGATGTGGATGGAGAGACCCTCTTCACCAGTGAGTGAGAAGGGTCCCAGCTGGGTCCCAGTTATCTCAAATCTCATGCTACTGCAGGGGACAATGCCACACCCTCTGAAACTGTTTAGGACTATGCGAAACATGGCAGTTGGGGGAGGATTTGGGTGAGATTGGAAAGTAACTGAGTTTATGAATAAACAGCAAATACATTACATATGGGGATGGGCAATTTTTAGCAATGTAAATAGTTAGTGTTAGATGTCAATATTTCATTATTAAAGTCCTGTTTCAATTATAGTGTGGGAAATCAGGTTTGGTTCTTTCATTTTCTGTGTTAATTGAAATGAGGTGCATACTCTCACATTGCTCATTCAAATAAGAAATCATGTAGAGTCACCAGTTTATTTGAGAAGGGAGAAGGGAAAAGCACCAGCCACACTTCCCTGCTACTGAAGTAAACACAGAATCCTGTTTCACAGAGCACATGTGCATTTCAGTATCAATACACCTGGAAGGAGCTGAGACCACCCATGAAGACTATCAGGATTTACATACCAAAGCAACTTCCATTAGGAAGGACCATTTTCTGACCCTGGAGAGGGCAGTGGTTCCTTTCACCACTTTGGAGAAAGAAGGAACATTTTCTGCTTCTTAGTAAGGTTTTGTTTGAGCACCAACTAGGAACATGTAGTTTTTAAGTGTAAACTCTAGATTTACATCAGGACTAGGTAGGGGAAAAACCAGAACAAAGCTTAGAATGTGGAAAGGAAAGGAGAGAGGAAGATTATTAACACATGGTCCAAGGGAAGGCAGAACTTGCCTCCTCAGTCCCCCTCCAGGGCCCCATGGTCAAATCTTTACTTTAGATTTCAGGCTTGGTGATTCTTATCCCTGACACCAGAATTAATTGTCCTTATGAGGGGACTGGGGGTAAAAATAGAGTTTTTTTGTTTGTTTTTTGGTGTTTTTTTTTAAAAAGATACTTAGATTACATAAATCTTACACAAAAATTTCAGGGATTCCCATATGCTCCACCTCGCACTCCTCCCACAACCTCCCACATAAACATCCTTCAATAGTGTGGCACAACACCTGGAATAGCTATACACATCTTGGGGCTTTGCCATTAAGCATGGACCATAGTTCACATTGTAGACCACACTCTCTTGTCACACAGTTCTGCATGTTATATGATGATATAAAATGGCCTATATCTGTCATTGCAATGTCACGCAGGATAATTCCCAAGTCCTGAAAAAGTCCCTGTATTACAACTGCTTTTCCCTCTCCCTGTCCCCAAAGCATCTGGTGGCCACTGGCTCCACATTAATGTAATTACTTCCATTGCATGAATCACAATATGTCTATAACAGAATACCACTAAGTCCACTCTAGGGCTCCAGCTGAGCCTCATTTTATAAACACTACTGCTCCCTATGAACTAGTGCTTCCAACTGCTTTGCCATTCCTTGTGCAATTTCTTAGCCCACAAAACCCCTGGCAGGCCCCAGCCTCTGTGTTGGGGACCTTGTGGCCTCTCTACCCTGCCTGGGTCCCGAGGCATCAGGCATGAACTCTGAATGTCAAGACAAGAATACCTATTGCTTGTAAGTTAGAGACACCATGCACTCTTTTCTGTGGGTCAAGGTGAAGTGTTACCTGTGTGGTTTGAGGTCCACCATCTTGGGGATCTCCAGTCTACACTCTCAGTTGTGTTGCTACTGATTGTCCTCAAGAGGAATTTGTCTCTGAGCCCTTAGAACTTGCAGTGCTCTGGGATGACTGCATCCACTGTCCAAAATTTGTGCTTTACTCTTGTCATTGTGGTGTGGACACTTCCTATGGGGTGTGGGTTAAAGAAAGGGCATAATGGGGGAAGGGAATACCTCTGAGACTGATGGCCACACACTTGCACAGACATACCTCACTGCAAATTAAGTTACTTAATGGCTTCCTGTCTGGGTGGTGACAGGCCCTGTCCTGAGCTACCTGTGTGTCCTCCCCAGGCTTCACCATGTTTAAGAGCTAAAGGTTTACCCCCTGGAACAGCACAGAGCCCCAGGACCCTGAACCAGCCTCCTGACTGCCCTAGCTGTGGGCTGTGGGGCAACTTTAAGCTTGGCTATCAGGGAAGTAAAAAGAGTATAATCTTACATTTTCATTAGGAAATGTATGTCTGTAAATGACTTACAGTTTCCAGCTCTAATTATTGAACAAGCCTATAAGGAAAGAAAATCTGCTAGCAACATCCACCTCTAACTTCCAGGTTGTGGTCTCTAAATACCATTTTCCATGAAAAGAAAAGAGGGCACCTAGGAGGTATGTGTGAGTCCAGGTCATGGGCAGGATTCGTGTGAAAGGAACATCACAAACATTGCATCCTGGAGAGCGAGGAATGCACCAAAGTCGACTGGAGTGATGTCAAAACATGACAGGAGTCCTCTGCAAGGCCTTCTGGCCAAATCTGGGATAAATTTGGTATCACAATTGCCAAAAAGTGCAAACAACTCAAATGCCCATCAAATGATGAAGGGATACAGAAAATATGGCTTATCTATACAATGGGATATTATAAGCCATAAGACATAATTAAGTAAAGAAATATGCTAGAATGGTAGGGAACTGAAGAACATTATAAGTGAAAGATGCCAGACACTAGAGGCCACTTATAGGATTCCATGGGTATGAAGGATCTGCAGTGTCTACTTGCAGTTGTAGAGACATTGTTTTTTGGGATGGGTATTATCCATCATTACCCTTTTGTTATTTGTCCTGGGCAAGTCGAATGAACTGGAGAGTAGCTGTTGCAATACTCCTGAGATTCAGGGCTCAACCAGCATATAAACAGACTAAAGATTTAAGTCTCTGGTAAAATTTTAAATGAGTATAGTGACAATTGTAGGTTCAAATAAAAGGGACAGTAGAGCCATGTATAGGGAAATTATGAATAAGTCAAACTCTGTTACTTTGGGGAACATAAATTCCAAGGTAAGGACAGGTAGCTGAATTCCTGAGATTGTCTGCCCTGCCTATAGTGTCTAGATGTCTCTAGAGCCTTAAGAAACACCTGTGCTTAAGGCAATGTTTTTTTGTGGCTGTCAATGAGATCCTCCTAAGATGTGCACAGGCATAACCTCTGGAATGATCTCCCGACTCACTTGAAATCTCTTAGCCACAAAAACTCATTTGCATTTAATATTTCCCCCTTTTGGTCAAGGTCTTTTTCCAAATGCATTGCTAGTTAGCGCTTGGTAATAATACCTCAGTGCCAGGGGGATTCATCCCCAAGTCATGTCCCATGCTCGGGAGAAGGTATTGAGTTTATATGCTGAGTGTGGCTTACAATGCTGCCACATTTAAGCAACAAGGACACTTTCAAGGGGTAACTTTTGGCAATATATAATAGTAAAGTTTCAGTTTCACATGTCCATTTTTCTATGCTCCCCCCACACACAAAGTAAAGCTATTTTGGGTCCTTCAGAGGACTAGAAGGATGAATGAACCCATGTCCACAACAGGAGGTCAAAATTGACCAGTATTAACATGTGGGGGCTCCAGGGAGTGACTTGGAACCTGGCAGCCACACCAAGATGACCACTTGGCTGACAGAGGAAAAGCATGACCACATGGCCCTAGAGCTCCCTCTGCTGTCCAAAGCAGTTTAAGGCTTTTCCAGCTCATTGTCTAGGAAAATGCCCTGTGTGGCCAAAACAAGGAGGGTAGATAACTTAGAAGGGGAAATTTCCATGAACAGGTGGACGAAAAAGCAACTATAAGTGTGATAGAGGTAGATGCAGTGGTCTATGGGTGGTATCAGTCATGGATGCCCCATGATTATTGAAGGGGTATGGGAAGAAATAATGACCACTTCCACTATGAAAATGTTTAAATGTAAGTCTTTCCTTGGTCACACACAAAATGGTCTCTTGACAGGCAGGGTGCTAAGGAAGTATGCAGAGGGAAGAAGTTCCAACACACAAAATGGTCAGCAGGCCAGACTAACTTGTCCCTGGCATTACTTTCTGTGTATGGAAAACCATGTGAACAAGGGCCCAGGTCCATGGATTTACAGATAATTTGATCTAATTTAACTAAATGGATTCTCACAAAATGGAGGTGAGGCCTAAAAATTCATGCAGAAAAAGCACAAATGGAAGGACATTCAAATAATCCAAACTGAACTGGACAAAAAGAAAAGGTAGAGGTCAGTATTCTCTTCTATTTAATGGTGAAATCCTAAAAGCTTTCCCATAAGATCTGGAAAAAGACAAGGATTTCCAATTTCACTGCTATTATTTAATATTGTGTTAGAAGAACTTGCTCAAGTACTTAGGCAAGAAAAAGTTATATAAAGCATCCAGATTGGAAAGAAAGAAGTGAAAATTTTACTATTTGCATATGTCATGGTCATATACAAAGAATGCCCTGAGAAATCTACATCAAAGCTTCTAAAACTTATAAGTGAGTTAAGTAAAGTCGTAGGTTACAAGATCAGTGTGCAAAATTCAGTAACATTTCTGTGCACCAAAAATGAGCAAACTGGGGAGGAAAATAAAAAAAACATTTCTAATAAGAAATAAAAGAATCAAATATCTGGGAATGGATTTAACTAAAGATGTAAATGACTTATATGCCGAAATCTATACAACAGTGTTAAAGGAAGTCAAAGAAGACCTAAATAAATTGAAGAATATTCCCTGTTCATGGAAAGGCAAACTAAACATCATTAAGATTTCTACCCTACCCAAACTGATCTACAGATTTAATGCAATCCCAATAAAAATTACCCCAGCATTTTATACTAAATTGGATAAGCTAACTATGAAATTTATTTGGAAGTGCAAGGTCCCTGAATAGCCAAAGACATATTGAACAAGAAAAATGAAATTGGAGGAATCACACTATCCAGCTTTAAAAACATACTACAAAACTACACTAGTCAAAACAGCATAGTACTGGCACAAGGATAGACATACTAACTAATGGAACTGAATTGAGAGTTCTGATATAGATCCTTATATACACAGTCAACTGGTATTCAACAAGGCCAGCAGGCCCAAACAACTTGGAGAGAATGGCCTCCTCAACAAATGGTGCTTGGAGAACTGGATATCCATATACAAAAGAATGAAAGAGGAACACCATTTCACACCTTATACAAAAATTAACTCAGAAGGATTGAAGATCCAAACATAAGATCCAAGACCATAAAGATCTTGGAAGATAATGTGGGGAAGCATCTATAGGACCTTGTATTAGGAAATGGTTTCATGAACTTTACACCCACAGCCTGAGCACTGAAAAAAAAAATAGATAAATGGGACTTCCTCAAAATTAAAAACTTTGCACCTGAAAGGTGTTTGTCAAGAAAGTGAAAAGGCAGCCTACACAATGGGATGAAATATTTGTTAACCATGTATCTGATAGGGGCCTAATATGTAGCATATATAAAAAATCCTACTTCTCAAAAATAAAAAGACAACCCATTTAAAAACAGGCAAATAATTTGAATTGACACTTCTCCAAAGATGAAATACAAATTACAAAAAGCACATGAAAAGATGCTCAGTATCACTAGTTATTAGGGAAATACAAATCAAAACCCTAATGAGATAACATGTAACACCCATTAGACTGATGGCTTTTTAAAAAGCAGGGCACTACAAGTTTTTTAGAGGATGTGAAGGCATGGGAACATTTATCTACTGAAGGTGGGAATATAGAATGGTGCAGCCACTGTGGAGGACAGTTTGGTGGTCCCTCAGGAAACTGATTATACAACTGCCATATGATGCAGCAATCCCACTGCTGGATATATACTCAGAAGAATTGAAAACAGGGGCATGAACAGATATATGCTCACCAATGTTCACAGTGGCATTATTCACAGTTATCAAAAGTTGGAAGCAACCCAAATGTCCATCAACAGATTAATGGATAAATGTATTGTTGTGCATACATATAGTGGAATGCTACTCAGCTGTAAGAAGGAATGCAGTATTAACACATGGGATAACATGGATAAATCTTGAAGACCTTAGGTTGAGTGAAGTAAGTCAGGCACTGAAGGACAAATATTACATGACCTCATTGATATGAGTTAAGCAAATTGAGCAGGTTCACAGAGCTAGAGTCTGGAATATAGGTTTATAGGAGACAGAAAGGGAGAAGAAGTGTGTAAGTCAATGTCCATGAAGGCAAAACCTATGATAAGGTGGAAGGGTGTAGTTTTGTAGTGGATGGGCACAACAGTGATTCAGTGGTGCTATTGGTATGGATGGTGCTGGTCTGTGATGGGGATATAGTGAGGAGGGTGGGATGGACTGTCCATGGAAAAGGAAGAAGGGTTGGGGGAGGGAGCAGGTGAACTCTGGGTCTTTGCAGGTATGTGATTGAAACTACAATATTCAGAATGTTCTTTTGACAAATATGGCATGGGAGGGTAACTGGTTTAAGGTGTTGGATGTAGTGGGCATGTGGGACAGGATGTACCTGGGAAGGCTTCTAGGGAGTGTGTATTGTTCATCTTGTCAGAGTGTGTTGTATCAGGGGCTGGAGACTCACCTAATGAGTGGGAAAGTGTTGGACTCCCATCCTGGGGAGTCCTGCTATGATCTCAAATAGATGGGTGGGAGTCTCTTGAGAGCATAGTCAGTGTCTAATAGGTGAGAACAGGCCAGTATGTCAGGCTTTCAATGTTGTTGCAAATAACTATGAATCTGGTCCTTCATGAGTTAAACTTGTTGCTCATGGGGAGACAGAGGGAGGTATAGAATAGATGGAACATGGGACATTTTTGGCGAGATGGAATTGTTCTACATGATCTTGCAAAGGTGGATAGAGACTAGGCCTAAATTCATCAAAATGTATAAAAGCGTACTGTCCAAAATGAAACCCACAATGTAAATCATTGACCATGTTAAGTAGTAATGTTTTAATATATGTATTTCAATTGTAACAAATGTACCATCCACATGTAAACTGTCATTAATAGGGGAAAGGGGAAAAGGGAGAGCATCTTGGGTATATGGGAATCACCTATATTCTGTGCATGATTTTTCCATAACCTAAAGTTTCTATGAAGACAAAATGAGAAAAATAAGACACTGGGTGAATAAATGGAAGCAAATGTCACTGTACATACAATAAAACATATCTTACAGTGATGAGAGATATAATTTCAATTTTTTTTAAAATTTTATATTTTTATATTATTTCAAACTTTTTCATAGTTTCTTTGTTATTTTTACAACTGACTTTATTACATCATTTTTCTATTAATTTTATTCAGTTATTTTGTTGGGTTCAATTTTGAAGAAATTTTGGATCACAGAAGGGTTATAACTGTGGCACGGGAAGACCATTGGTTTAGGGTGTCAGAGATGGGGGATGCATGGGAGGAGGTTCACCTGGGCCATACCTACAAGGCATATGAATGTGTTCAAGTGTTCATGGGGCATGGTAATGGTGGGTGGAGATTCACCCAATAACCAAAGGAATATTGAATTCTCATCCTGGAGATCTCTGCCACATTCTCTAATGAAACAGCAAAAATCCCCTGAGTACAGGGGCAGTGACTAGAGAAGGAAGATGGACCATTGACAGGCCCTTGATTGTGATGACTGTACTTATGATCCTTTACTTTTGAATTTGAAACTTAGCATAGTACTATAGGGTGCCTAAATGTTATCTCCTGAGAGCTTCTTTGTTGCTCAAATGTAATCTTTCTGTAAGACAAACTCAGCATATAAATGCATTACCTTTACCCCACCGTGGGACATGACTCCAGGGAAAAGCCACCCTGGCACCTTTGATTATGACCAAGCACCAAGTAGCAATGCAACTGGAAAAAGACCTTGACCAAAAGGGAGAAAGGGTAAAGAAAAATGAGTTTATATAGCTAAGATACTTCAAAGTGAGTCGGGAGTTCATTTCAGAGGTACTCTTATGCACGTCTCAGCAAGAACTAATTGACTGCCAAAGTAAATATAACCTCAAATAGTGGGGCTCCAGAGGGCTCTGGAGACATCAAGAGAATATAGGCAGGACAGACAGCTCTGGATTTTGGCACCCTGTCAGCAGGCCCTAGTTTGGAATTTATTCTCCCCTGTGTGATAAATTTAGACTCAGTTGTGCTCTCCCTACACATGGCTCTTCTGCCCCTCTATTTGAACCTATAGTTAGTACTAGAGTTGATAGGTATATATCCAAAAGACTTACATCTTTGGTCTGTCCATGTGCCAGTTGGACCCTAAATCTCAATAGTCTTGCAAAACCTAATTTCCAGTTCATTGGAGTCACCCAGGACAACTAACAAGTAATGACTGACAATGATCATCTCAAGGAACAGAGAGTCTGCAACTGCAAACAAGAAAGTCCCATCCATCTGCCTCATGGGATCTAAGCCCCTTCTCAGTTAGAGGTGGAGTGGGCATCACCATCACAGACTTCACAGGATTGAAGAATGGATGATGGACTAGAGGAGACTTTCAGTTGTTCTACTGTAGACTTGTTGTGATCCAAGCCATGAAAAAACTTTTATCATGGATGTGGATGCAGTGGTCACTGCAGGTTCTGAGGGGAGGGAAAGGGAAAAATGTGTGTAATATGGGGAATTTTGGGGACTTGGAAATTATCCTGAAAGACATTTCAATGACAGATACAGGCCATTGTATATGTTTTAGAAACTTACCAAAATGTGTGGGAGAGAGTTTAAACTACAATGAATACTATAATCCACACTTAGCAGCAATGCTCCAAGCTGTGCTCATCAATTGTGGCAAATGTACCACACTAATGAAGGGTGTTGCTGATGTGGGAAAATATGGGAGTGCAGAGTGTGACACATATGGGAATCCCCTATATTTTGTGTGTAACATTTATATATCCCAAGTGTCTTTAAAAAATAAAAATAAAAAAGTATATTAAAAAATAAAGTGAATTTATTACAAATAACATATAGTTTAGGCTTGATTTTTTATCTAATCTGATAATCTCTGTCTTTTAGTTGGTGTTTTAGAACTTAGACCACCTTGCTGTTTTCTGTTTATATATATATATTTTTTAAAAGATACTTAGATTACATAAATGTTACACAAAAATTACAGGAATTTCCATGTTCCCCACCTCCCATAATATCCCACATAAACATCTTTCATTAGTGTTTGGTACTTTTTGTTCTTCATTACTTTCCTCTTTGGAGGACTTTTTGTGGAATTGAGTATTTTTTCAATATTCCATTTTCTCTCCTTTAATGACTTATTAGATATATCTTTTGATTTTTTAGTGAGAGCTCTAGGGCTTATAATATACATCTTTAACTCAACACAGTCTATTTTCAAGTAATACTAACTTTATAAATAGTATAAAACCCTTACAACAATATACTTTCATTTCTCCCCTCCTGGTCTTTGTGCTACTGTTATCATACATTTTAAACCTTGTTTGGAGGGTCCACAACGGCCTTACATCTAGAACTCTTTTGGCACTCTACTGAGGCCCTCTCCTTCATGTTGTGTGTATAAAGAGGCCTTTCCACTCAGGCTGCTTCTGGCTCCATGTGAGTTTTGTGGCCTGTTCTGCCTGCTCCTTTGAATGGTTCTTTTCCTATCTGTGGTAGTTTCCTCTCATGCCTGTACTTATCAAAGTCCCGAGGCTGACAACTTCACATTCTCTCTGTATAGCTCTCTCCTCTATGGCACTCTATCCTGTGAATTCTCATCACCTTGGCTTCCCAAAATTCTGAACTCCACTCAACTCAGGGAGACAACCAGGCTGTGATCCTTGTGCTATGGCCTGAAAATCACTCCTGGCCTCACTTTCTCTCTCTTCCTTCAGCGTTCACTCTCCTGTGCTATTATCTACATAGGAAATTGCTGCTTCATAAATTATGTCCATTTATAGTTGTCTAAGGCAGAAAGGTAAATCTGAAGCTTGTTACTCTATTATGGCTAGAAGTAGATTTCTTCCACATCCCTCACTGAAATAGGAAAAGTGAAACCATGCCAACTGCAGTACAATTGTATTTGTTTCTAACATTAAAATGAAAAATAGAACACCTAGGCCCACCTACATGGTTGAATCCATTTTTTTAAGGATTTATTTATTTCTCTCTCCACCCCACCCCCCACACCCTGTTGTTTTTGTGCTTGCTGTCTGCTCTCTGAGTGTTCTGTGTCTGCTTGTCTTCTCTTTGGGTGGCATGAGGAACTGATCATGAGACCTTCCAGAGTGAAGAGAGGTGCTCAATCTCTTGTGCCCCCTCAGCTCCCTGGTCTGCTGCATCTCTTATTGCCTCTCTTCTTCATCTCTTTTTGTTGCATCATCTTTCTGTGCCAGCCCTCTGTGTGGGCCAGCACTTCTGCATGGGCAGGCTCTCCTGTGTGGGCCAGCTCTCTGCATGGGCCAGCTCTCCCCTTGGGACAGGTTGCCACACAGGCCAGGTTGCCTTTCACCAGGAGGTCCCAGGAATCAAACCCTGGACCTCCCATATGGTAGATGGGAGCCCAATCACTTGAGCCACATCAGCTTCCCAGCTAAATCCATTTTGATCTTACTTAGGTAAAGATATTAAAACAAGGTGGGAAGGGTTTATCATCCTAGTATTTTAAAACAGTCAAAACTTTTCAAATCACCCAGCTCATCCCCCTCCTTTTGTATGTGAGGAACTGAAATCTTAGAGATGTTAAGGAATTGTCAAAGGTCATATTAATTCTGGGCCTAATGGAGATTAGAACACAAGTCTCCCAACAAACAAGCCATTAAACCATGTTACTTCTGCCCTGTCCAGAAACAATAATTACCATTTTATTTAGAACTTTAAAGTACTATTTAAACTTCATGACAACCTTAGTATCATCAGGGTACATAGTACTATTATCACCACTTTTCAGGTATATTACCTATTTAAATGATTGTCTAAGACAGCAGGTCTTAAAGTATGGGCTCTGAAGATCCTTTAGGGAGTCTGCTAGGTCAGAACTATTTTTATAAGAATATTAACTTATTATTTGCCTTTTTTGTACCATGTTGACATTTGCTCTAATAGTGTAAAAGCAAAGATTGGTGAAACCACTTGCATCTTAGCATGAATCAAACAATGACATCAAACTATACTAGCAATTATTTTACTCTTCACCATCATGCACCTGCAGTTAAATTAAAATGCCAGTTTCACTGAAGAATGAAGCAGTAAAGTTATTAATTCTGTTTATTATTGACCCTAAAATGCCATTTCCTTACTCTGTCTGACAAAATGGAAGGTACATTTAAAGCACTTGTGGTGCCTTAAGGCAAAGCACTTGTGAGATTGACTCATGAGCTGAACTCGACACTTTTTAAAGAAACATCATTTTTACTTGAACTGAAATTACAACTGACAAGCTATGGCTGATCAAACTTGGTTAGATGATGGCAATTTCTCAAAAATGAATGAGTGAAGGGAGTGGATGTGGTTCAAGCATTTGAGCACCTGTTTCCCACATGGGACATCCTGTGTTCAGTTCCTGGGGCCTCCTTAAAGCAAACAAATGAAATAACCAATTCAGGGGAGCTGGTAGGGCTCAGTGGTTGTGTGTTGGCTTCCCACATACAAGGCCCAGGTTTAGATTCTTGGTCCTGGTAACTCACACACACACATGAAAACAATGAGTGAAATTGTGACAACAAAGAAAACAACTGACAGTATTTCTTGCAATTATGAGATGAGCTTTTAAACAAAAATTAGAATTTTGTAAAATTTCCCTACTCCATAGTGAGCTTTACAGCTTCCCAATAATTCAAGACTTTTCTGATGAGATTAGTGGTATTATTAACAATGAATTTTTGATATTGAATAATGAAATCTGTCAATATTTGGAAGATCTGCTTATCTTAGTCAACAAATATTTTCCAAATGACCAAGGACTGTTGTGTTGAAATCATGCACTGGTAAAGGATTCATGCAAAGTACAAGATAGATAAATGGATTTTAAAGTAACACAGTATGAAAAAAGCTCATAGACATGGTTTTAGTTTTCACAATGCAACTAACCTTTAAGGAACTATCATGTCAAGTTTGTAGTGTCAAAGAAGTACATCCAGAAAATATCAGAAAAGTCTATTTAAATACTCCTACATATATCACCTGCATAGCTGTGTGAGACTGGATTTTCTTCATATCTACAAACCAAAAAGACATATTGCAACAGGTAGGATACAGAAGAAGCTATGAGTTTCCAGCTGTTTTCTATTAAGTCAGAGAATAAAGAAGTTTGCAAAAATGTAAAACGTTGTCTCTCTTCTCACTAAATTTTTTATTGAAAATAGTTTATTCATGAAAATATGTTATTGATGTTAACACATAATGGGCTTACTACAGTTACCTTTAAATGAATTAGTATGTAATTATATCTAGCTTTTCTCAATTTTCCTTTGGAAGCTAGTAAATATCAATAAGTATAAACCACATAAATAGAACTCTTTAGTGTCCTCAATAATTTTTGGAGTGCAGGGTCTTGAGAGCACACTCACTAGATTAAGATAACATAGCTGAGAAGTGGTAAAGATGGGTCTTTGTCTCTCCGGCTATCAAACCCATGTTCCTTCCATGGCAGAATGTTGCTTCCTTACTCAGGATTAAGAATAGGGAAACTAAAGCCTTAGAATTCCAATTAGGGATTCAAGATGCCCCTTTTATCTATGGAATAAATTCAGCTTATGCCAGAAATAACAATATATTGGGTGCTGTATCGTATATAAAGCCAAAATAGTTGAGATAAATTCTTTTTCAGTTTTCTAAAAAACAGAGGTAATTCCCATTCTTTGCCTATGGGTTTAGTTTTCTTACCCTTGGGGCTAAACCACAAGAACTAAAGTTAACTTTAAGGAGACCCAGCTCTGCTGGGTGACAGTCTCAGGAGGAAATCTTGCATGCCCCTCCTTAGCATTGTGTACTCAGCAACCTCCCTCAGGATTCTGTGAAGCTTTTCCATCACCTTGTATTCACTCTTGACATCTGCAGAAGAGCAGACAGCATGCATTTCAGAAAGTCTCCAGAAAAATAATTTCCCCAGAGTCCAGGTATGTTCTGGGTGACCTGCCCCAGAATGTGAGCTCCAGGATGCTTCTTAGATATTGCATAGTCCAACCCCCATGTGTGATAAATAACTGGAATCCAACCAGGAATTCTTGCTGTTGTTTAAGACACATCACAGCATGGGGGTCAACCTCAAAGAAACACAAACTTACCCATCAATAACACAACTGGGAAATCATTGTGCATCTTTACTAAGGCTTCATAATGACTGTGTGGAAGGAGGCCGAGCAACCACACAACAACCCTCCCCCCCCCAAGCTCCGTCCAGGCATCTCTCTCTCCTCTCAAGCCCTGTTCTTCATAAACTTGGTCTCTTTGGGCATCCCTGGTTTTCATCCCAGGGTCTACAATCTAATAACAGCCTTTCTGCAGGAAGGAGTGACCTTGGGGCTGGTCTCCCTGCTCTTGGTCCCAACCCTGCTCCTGAAATTCTTTCCAACCCCCTTGGCTATATGCATCAGAGCTCATGACTCCACCTGGCTCAGAGCCTGGCCTGTGATGGGCCTTGTGAGCAGGAGGGGAGTGAGCACCCCGAGTCTATTTGTCCTGCTCTATGCCTGGAAGGCCTCCCTCCTCTCAGCCTCTTAAAATACTTCTGGGCTCTTTTCTTGGACCCCACTTACATGAGGTTTCCCCCAAGCCCTGCCCTGAATAACTACTCTGTCATCAGAACTGGACCATCTCCCTCAGGTCTTTTGCTTCAAAGTGAGACTGTCCCTGACAACCTTGTCACCTGCTCCCAGCAGTCTTTCTCTCCTTTCCCTGCTTTATTTTTCTCCACAGCCTTTATCACCATTGGGCCTGCCAGATATTTGACTTATTAGTTTCTTTATCACCCCTGAGCTGTAAGCAACATGAAGGTAGGCATTTTTGTCTATATCAGTCACTGCTGGGTCCTCAGTGCCTAGAACTCTGCCTGGCACCCAGGAGGTGATGACAATTACTTGTTGAGTGAGTGCTTATTATCCAATATTGCTATTTACATTCCTAGACATATTGTCTTTCCTACCAGGTGATAAGCCCCTTGAGAGTAGGGACTATTTTATATAGACCTATTTGTGTCCTTGGCACCTGTCACAGCACCCTCTACAGAGTATACATTTCTTATTGACAGTGGGGATGAAAAGAAAATAGCCTTAAATTATGACAGGAGCAATTTCTATCAAATTGAGGGCAATATTTTCTATCTGTGAGATCTGGATGATTGGAATATCTTTGATGAGTAAGTGTTATTTAAAGAGAACACAACCGCATGATTGTCATCTTAAAAGCTTGACTTGCTGTGATGATCTAAACAAAAGACCAAGAGAGACACCAGTAAATTATAGTATGGCAGTGTTGTATCTCTTTCCCTGGAGACCATAAAGAATGGGTGAGGTACCACCCAGACATCCAGCAATGGGAACAATGAGGATTTCCAGAGAGAGAGAGAGATAAGTGCAGAGTACATGTGTTGAGCAATAATTGTGGCTTCTACTTTGTAAGCAGCTCTGATCACTTTCACCCTGATTTACTCAGAACTGGCATCAGATCTATTTTTTTCCTAGCAGGTTCAGAATTTAAAAGGCACAAAAATATACAGAATACAAAGTAAGTCTCCTTCTCCTCTGTTCCCAGATCCCCTCCTTAGAAACAACATTTCCCAGTTTCTTGTGTATCCCACAGAGATTTTAAGGCATATGCAAACATATGCATATGTATTTGGATTTACAGTAGATTACACATATTTTTAACTTTGATTTCTTTTCTTTACAATATATTTTGGAGGCTGATTCATATCACTGCATACAAATCTGCCTTGTTCATTTTTACAGGTGCACAGTCCTCCATATTTTGGTGTACCTAATTCAATTTAGACTTATATTAGGTGTACCTAATTTAATTATCATTGCGCATATGCCAGTCTACACATTATGAGCATGTGGACAGGATAAACTCCTGGGAGCAAGACTGCTGGTCAAATGATATGTGCATTTTTAATTTTGCCAGAAACTTCTCAGTTGCTTTATGCACCAGTTTACACTCTCACCAGTAATGTGCCCTGAGTCCTCCCACTAACTCTAATAAGCAGTAAGTCTAGTCCAAAACCTCTGAGCCAGAGGAGTCTGCTGGACTGGACTGGTGAGTTGTGTCCTGCTTGGTGTACCCAGGTGATGACCCACTCTGCAGCCTTCTGTGTGCCAGGCTGGCAGGGAGCCTGGGAAGGCATGAAAGGGAGGTGGTTGCCTGCATCAGCCAACACGTAGCTGGTGTTGCATTCCCAAGCTCCTAAAGGATCAAGGGAAAGCTTTTCACTAGAAACCACCAAAAGAAATATTACTACTTTTGTGAGAAAATGTCAACTTAGAGGAAAGCCTTTATGGAGATAGCAGAGCAGAATCATGGTAACAGAATAGATTTGAATCTGTCAATTCCTAGCTTGGGAACTTGGGCATGTCACCCTCTCTGAGTCTGTTTTTGCATCTGCAAAATGGTACAATGGTATTGACCCTAGTGAAGTACTGAATGTGAGAACTGAATGTGAGGATCCCGCCTTGAATGCGGGAATTGAATGAGATGTGTAGAAAGCCCCGAGTGTAATGTTTAGTCTCAGTTGGTGCTTGGGAAAGGGTGGTTCATTTATGTGGTCACCATCATGTCCATTCAGGTTCTGGAAATTCTTCCTAATCTAATTTTTAAAAAATTCATGAAGGAGATACATACCTAGGTGTGTCTGCATGATCACCTTATATGCAAAGGTTTTATGTATTTACCTGCAAGTTCCTTTTAAAGTCCATCACCCTGGGATGCAGCAAGTGTCAGCATGGTGGAGATACTGCCCTTGACCTTCTCAGTGATTCCATTCTACGTGACAAATGACGTTCATTCTGTTAGAACATCATGGCCAAAGCAAAAGTGATCCCTACAAAAGGGACCTACCCAAACAACCAGCAGGAGAGGATACAGACTGGGGATTACCAAATTCAAAGTTTATTCCAAGGGTGAGACCCCAAATAGCCCAGGAGTTACCAGGGCAGCATTTCTGAGGGGTTCACCATGTCTCAGCACCTTCTCCTGAGATGGGGGATTGTACCTGGAGTGTTGATAGACTGAAGTAGAACCTAATAAGGATGCATTGAGACATGGAGGAGAGAATAGGAATAGCAGAGATGGAAAAATAGAAAAAGAGCTAGCCATTAGCCCATCATGCATTTAGTCATTGATTAAATGTTTATTGAGCATTTGCTTTGTGCAATATGCCATACTTGAGACAGCAGATTCTTATTTCCAAGTACTTGAGAAATATCTTCTTGCTAAACTCAGTCCTTCTATCCAATAAAACCATTTCCCCTCTTCTAACCATTCCTTGTTTCTCTTTGAAAAACACCTGAATTTTTGCATTGCAGAGCCTAGTTTTAAATATAGAACTCCTGAATTCAAATCTTACGGTTTTGCTTCAACACACCAAAACAGGGGCCCTAAACCTTAGTCTCAGCTCTAGCTGTTAGCCTTGAGCTAGTAACTTATCCCCTATGGGCCTCAGTTTCCTTGTCTGTAAGGTCAGGGAATGGGACTAGGATTTCTCTATGGCCTTGTCCAGTTTTAACTTCCTATATCTCTGTGGTTTAAGATAGATTGCACATGGTCACTATCATACTTGTTTTTTAAAGGAATTGTTTTCTTGGGCAAGTTAAGATCCAATTTCTATGGAATTGACCACTGTTGAGTTCACTCTATATTCTGCATGTACTTGTAGATTGTGGTAATATGTCAAATGACTGAAACTAAACTGCTCCTGGAAAGTGAGATACATCATGGCCTCCTTCAAGGGAAATTACAAACCTTGTATTGAGGAAAAAAAGTTGTTTTCCAATGCTGCAGTGGTGGGAGTAGGGGAGGTGTATGGGGAGAGGCAGGTTTGGGATGTTACTGGAAGGTTGGTTCAGAGGTATTCTAAAATAGCAGCATGAGGCTCCTTAGGTGGTTGGGAGAGTGGGTCACCTCAGCCTGGACTGAGGCAGACAAATTTGGAGACTCACATTGTCAAGGAAAAGGTCAACAGTACCTTAGGCTCTGACAAAGAATTTATATTTACATTACTGGGGGATGAGAAGGAAGGACCACAGATCCTGAGCTGTGGCAAGGTGGTGCAAAGATCCCTGACAGAACTATTTAGTTCAGAGGAAGCTGTTAGGAACTGTCTCCTGAGACACACAAAATCAATCCTACACCTAGGCATTGGAACTGATCGACCTATAATAGTTTATTGACATTTACTTAATGACTAAAATTTGATATAGACAAGTGTTTAATCAAAAAAATATGTCTTGAGATTATGTTACTATTGGACACCCTGAAGCCAGGTAACCTGGTCCCAAATCCTATCTTAGCAATTAGTTGCATGACCTGTGGATACACCTCTCTGTGCCTTACTTTTCTTATCCAAGAAATGAGAACAATAAAATTACCTACCTCACAGAGCTGCTGGGGCTGAGATGAACCCATTGATGAAAAGAGTTCAAGTCCTAGACATAGGACCAGGTGCCACCAGGTTTGTTAGAAGGATGACTTATGAAAGAGGAAGGGCACAAGCAGACATGGAGAGACTGCATTCTGAAGTCACAGCCCCCAAAGAGAGCCTGACTCCAGCATGCAGTGCAGTGAACATGTGAATGTATGTACACATATTGTGAGGGATTGAGATATGGTAGTTGGACCCCTGTTTATGAACAATCCTTTGCCTATTTTGTATTCTTTCAATTATTAACAAAGATTCACTAACTAGATGTATATATATATACTTATATTGCATCTATCCAGGACTCTGGTCAGAGGTGTGCCAAGTATGTTGGTGTGTCCCCCAGTTTGGTGAGCCTATATTTATATGTATGTACATCATGAAGGATTATGTTGCAGCATTTAGACCCCTGTTTGTAGACAATCCTTTGTCTATTTTACATTCTCCCAATTATTAACAGAAGTTAAATAAAATAAATCTATGTCTGTGTATTGCTTCCTTATGCTTCAATTAAGTTATATCAATCTATATACATATATATATAGCAAAGCATTAGCAAAATTATCTAGCAGAACAATTCCTCCAGAAGCAATAAGAAACTGCTAAAAGGGCTTGGGGACCAGGCAGACCTTACTCCATATTTTCAGTTTTTCCTGAAAAAGGTCACTAACTGCCAAGCATCCACTGAGGATCCATCGGTAGGGCGTCCTTACATTTCTGACCCCTTCCTGCAGAGGCTACTCCATATGGGCAAATCACTGGTCACTGGCCTTCTCTATCAGCTGGATCTTGTCTTCCACAAACCTCCAGAGGCTACTCATATAGAAGTATTCATTCTACGGGTAAGAGCCATGAGGAGAATCAGACCAGTCCCTCCGTAAAGGCACCTTCTCCCCAAACTTTGCTTCAAGTTTGTCACCAATACAAGATTTACCTGGATATCTTCACCCAGGTTTGACCACCTTATTATCCATTTTTGTCACTCCTAGTTGCACAGACCTCCTTAGACTTTGTGGAATTGGGAATTAGGTCAAATACATGTCTCCTGCAGCTTATTTTAGGTGTATTATCCACTAGACTATTTGGGGAAATAATTATCCAAATGAAAAATCCAAATGTCATTCAAACAGGTTTTTCCAAAGACATCTGATTCAACAAATGTTTAATGATCTTTGACTCTGTGCAAAGCGGTCTTTTAGTATAATGTTTCTCAAATTTGAATATTCATAAGAATCATCTAGAGATCCTATTAAAATCTGTGGGCCTGAGATTTTACATTTTTGACAAGCCCCAAGATGATACCAAACCTCTGGACACTGGACCATGCTTTGAATAGAAAACTTTGTTTATTTAACAAAAATACACAGTCCTGGTGTAGGAGAACATAGTCTAGTCAGGCAGAGAAACATGTTCAAATAAGACAGGGGAATGACCACCAGGGACAGTCTTGACCTCGAGTTCCAAAGTGGGAACTAGTAGTGTTGTTCCCCTGTGTGAGAGTCACACCCCTTAGTTTGCCACTCACGGGCCTTCATAGTAGTACACAATCAACTGCTCCAGAACCACTGTCTTTCCATTGGCCTGACACAGCCTCCCAGGTAGCTCCCCTGGAATGTGTGGCCATTCCCCAAATATGCCATCCCTTTCATGGCCCCATTCTTTGCACATGCTCTTCCTACCTTCTCATTCTTGAAGACATTTCCCATGTGATGCTTTCTCTGACTCCCCCAGGCAGTTTGGGGTTCACGTTCCTGTGCTCCATAATATTTTATACATTTCTGTATTACAGCATGTGTCACACCAGATTATTTCTATGTGTTGACATATGTCTCTTTCACTGGACTATGAACTTACTGAAGGGACAGACTGTTATTCATGTTTACTATTCCAGGGCATGGAACAAAGAGTGTAATTGATAAACATATTTGAGTAAATGAGCAGCACAGAGACACTGTTGGATAATGTAGGCTTTTAAATTCTATTCCAAATTTTATTGCAAAAATAGTATCAAAATAGTTATGTGACTTTATACAGATGACCTAACATCTCAGGTCCTCAATTGCATTATCTTCAAAGTAAGTGAATCAGGGTAAAAGATCTTGTGAACAACCTCAAATTCTAAAACTCTGTGACTTTATGTGTTTTAGAATTATGGGGCATGTTTAGCTTAAAGAGTAATTCGGGAATTTTAATAGTTTTCACTATTAAGTATTATGTAATCCATACTTTTTTCCCCAGATATCCTGTAGATTCTTTTGAATTTATGATGTCACTAGTTATCAAGATGAAAAAGGTTTTAATATGGGGAGAGGAAAGGGAAAGGAAGTTGGGTATATGAGAGTCAATAGTATTCTGTGTGTGACTTTGCTGTGACCTAAAACTTCTTTTTTTATATTTTAAAAGATGCTTAGATTACATAAATGTTAAACAAAAATTACAGGGATTCCCATGTTCCCCACCTCCCACAACTCCCATAACATCCCAAATAAACATCTTTCATTAGAGTGACACATCACCTGCAATGGATATACACATCCTGGGGCTTTGCCACTAAGCATGGACCATAGTTCACATTGTAGACCACACTCTCTCCCACACAGTTCTGCATGTTATATGCTGATGTAAAATGGCCTATATCTGTCATTGTAATGTCACCCAGGATAATTCCCAGGTCCTGAAAAAGCACCTGTATTACAACTGCTTTTCCCTTCCCTGTCCCAAAAGCATCCAGTGGCCACTGGCTCCATCTCACTGTTGTAATTTCTTCCATTGCTTGAATCACATTATGTCTACAACAGAATACCATTAAGTCCACTCTAGTCCATAGCTCTTCCCCCAATCCTGAGGAGTTTGGCATGGTGATGTCCTCTGCACCTCCAAGTGAGAAGGGGCTTATATCCCATGGATATGGTGGATGGGATTATCCTGCCTGCAGCTGCAGGCTCTCTCCATTCCCTGGGATGGCCATTGTCCATCATCGTCTCCTCACCAGGTGTCCAGGATGAGTCCATTGCACTGTAGAGTAATAGTTGCAGCTCCACTGAGATTCCAGGCACAGCTGGCACATGGGCAGGCCAGAGGCTCCAGTCTCTGGAAGTACACCTACAAACTCCAGCATCACATATAGGTTTGAATAGAAGGGGCTGATGGACCATGTGCAGGGAAGACTTATTTGAGTCCAACTCTGTCACTCTCAGGGCACAGATTCCATAGTAGAGCCCGGTGATAAGGCATCAATCCATGGAGCTATCTCCCCTTATATAGGACCTGAGTGTCTCCTGAGCCCTCAGGAGCCCATCTGTTTGGGATGATATCCTCTTTGGTGTTCTATGAGATCCTACTGAGGTGTGCTTAAGTGTTACCTCTGGGATGACCTCCCAACTCTCTTTGAAGTCTCTTAGCCACATAAACTCATTTGTCTTTACCTTTTCCCCCTTTTATTCAAGGTCTTTTCTCAGTAATATTGCCAGTTGGCACTTGGTATTAATCCCTCATTATTCTGCCCAAGGCATCTGGTAAGAATAACGCAGGACTCATTCATCATTGAGGTGTCATAAGCAACTTCTCACTGATTCTTAAAATTAATTACTATATCCCTGTTCATTTAAAATCATGGACTACCTTAACTCTAAATTTTTATTTGAGTCACAATCTGTTTAAAAATGATCAGTCACAAAAATTTTATGTTTGATTATTCAGAATTCCAAGTAACTGACAAAACTCTTGTCATCCAATATTCCACCAAAGGACAAAGACCAAGACCAAAATCTGACACCAAGGAATTTGGAGGGAAGACCTTGGCAACCCTCTTTAGATGGCTACCATAGAAGTGCCAATCAGCACCTCCAAGTCAGTATGTGGGTAGGTACTTCCATGCTTGATGGCAAAATGTTTATCCTTCTCTTTGTAAAAATAAACCAATCACACACATCATCATATCAGACTAGTTTTCCAGCAGCACATCCAAAGCAATCTTTTAATAGGCAGAGGCAAATTTCATCTTGAAGGAGAACTTTTCCAGGAAGTTAGAAGGTGAAACCCTTCCTCAGCATTTCAGAAGACAAAAGTGTAATTAGAAAATCTCATGTTCTGGGAATGTTTTTTATTTCCCCACAAAACCTGACCAAAATAAGGCATAAGGAACATGATAAAAAAAAAGAGTTAATTTAGCTTTAACTCACTTATGGAGAAGTTTTAACATGTGGACATTTGAGTAAAATGATGTGGCATGCTCCACTTTGAAGTCAGCGTTGATCATCTCCCTCTCCTTGCCATAGTCAGGGTCATCCTAGGTTCATTTTCCCATATTCTCAGGATCAGTCCCTTGAAATCTCATAGAGCCCTTCTGGTTTACTTTCTCTGCCCCTTCCCTGTTTCAGCCTAACAAGAAGTTAGCCAATTTGATTTTACAAACCTGATGGGGTAAGCAAGGAAGTAGTGAGGTTGGTGATTGATGACAAAACTGTTTTCTTCAAAACTGTTCCAATCACCCAAGTGGTTCTTTAGCAGCCTGTCCCTCTTAATCTGGGGGGAAAAACCCATCAAACAATAAATTTTCACCTTAGTATGCGAAAAATATTTTTAACTGGTCATTCAGATGGCCTGAATTCTTTGCAGTAAAGATAAATTCCTGAACTCGTGCTGAAATTCCCTCCTCGTTTCCTTCCTCTCTTGTTATTTTATACACTGCTCTAAGTCTGAGCATCTGACAGCACCAGAGCACCAAGTAAATTCACAGACAGGTAAACCTTTTTTGGATTATATGTACAAACAAACCTCTCTGAGATAACCAAGAATTACCTGTATTCCACTAGAAGTAAATGAAATCACTACTGCATTCCTTTAAACATAGTCCAATCTTGGTCAAGTCTCAGGAGAGGTGGAAAATAGCCACTGGCTATTCTAACAGTTTCCTCTCAGCCCACCTGTACTAGATAAAATATTATTCCTTTCTCTATTACTTACATGATACCATTTTTTAAAAAACTATTTATCTTAGTTGTATTCAAACCATCTCAGCTTAGTATCTTCTTTTCATATGAAAAGAAAAAGTATCATAAGTTAATTTTCTAACTTGGTGAAAGGGAGTGTTCTGCCCAGACTAGGAGGGAGAGTATATGTAACACAGGTCCTTACTGGCAGATTTTCCATGTTGTTGAAACTGTCTGTGAGGAGCAACAGGCCAAAGGCTTCAGTGACATACTTGGTCACCACCCTCCTCTTCTTGTCCAAGAGCTTTTCCTGATATATTCTCTTAACTTGGGGATTTCTGGAATTCACAGATAACACAATTTAAAATGGCCAGAATATTGGAATAAATAGAATTTACAAAAATCAAAAGCAGGATAACAGTCTCAATTAACTACACTTAAAGTCCTATGTGGGCTGGGTGCCAACTCAACCAGCCTTTCTGAAGGTCATCTGTTTCATGTCTTGAATCAACAACAATAAATGGCACATCAGTAGCACTGAATATTAAATTTATCTAACTAAAAAAGGCAAACCCACATAGATACATGCAGGTGATTGAAAAACTTGGCACTTATTTATGACTGATACCCTCTGTGATAGGCTGAGTTATGAACCCCAACATACACATATTCTAAAACTGCATCCCTGTGGCTGTGAAACCATCATAAATATGACCTTTTGAAGATACCATTTTTAATTAAGGTATGGTGAGCTAAACCAGGGTGGACCTTAATCCAGATTACTGGAAGCCATATAAAGAGAACCTGGGAGTCTCAAAAGCCAGAAAGGAGAGTTACTTGCCAAGGCAGGGGAAGCAGAGGTACAAGAAAAGGAACCCTAGGGATTGATGGCAGCCAGTACCAGAACACAAGCCTTGTTGGGGCCTTGATTTAGGAATTCTGGCCTCTGAAACTGTGAGAAAATAAATTCCCATTGTTTGGTATTTTTCATAGCAGTCTGAAAAAGAGGCACACATTTCCAGAATTTCAGCTCTTTGGTTATCCTACTTCTTTCTATCTGTATCAAATACCACTTAACATCAACATAACTCATGCTTGCTGTAAAAAAAGGAACAAGAACCTCTGACAAATGGGCCTCTAGATTAGAAATTCATCTTTGTCCTGTTCCTTGTTAGTTAGAATATAATATGCCATTCTACTTCTTCCCCCCTTAATCCTGTAAATAGCAATGTTGCTATATTATTCTTGCATATGTCATGCTAATTTTTCCTTTTACATACTTGCTCAAACAGGACTGCATTTCTGGGACATTTCACATCTTCTGCTACTTAACCTCCTCTCACACATGTACACATCTAGTGAAATATACACATTATTCATAGTGAAGCTCAGGGCCTGCCTGCTCACCCAGGTTTCACTCTGAGTCCTTCAGTCCATGCAGATCTCTAGGTTCATTGAACTTCTGTTGTACTCAGACTCAGCACCATTTAACTAAGCTATGTTTTGTCTTTAATTTTGCACATGGGTTAGATTTAAGCACCTCACCTAGTTTTATGAAACAAAGGACCATGTCTTCTACTTTATCCCCATCACAAACAAAGCATACAATAGGGACTCCATAAAGAATTCTGAAAGCTTTAAATAGGTGAGGAACCTCATACCAAATCCAAAGCCTGGTTATTTGACCTTAATTAACCCAAAGAAAAATTTGCAGGGCAGAGGAATTGTGATTTCAACACCACAAAAATATGGATAGAAAAAAATTTTCTTTGATAGCAGGTACAGAAATTATGACAATGGACATGTCCCACATAATGTTCTAGAAAGGGAAATCTGGAGCTCCAAACATAATCTTGAGACTTATAGCAATTGAGATTTTAAAAAAGTAAATGATCAGTTACCTCCTTGGTGAGGAGAGACTGCTGCCAGGACTCCTGAGCACTGACTGTTTATACTAGATCCCCAGCTTCCAGAACATTGGAGTCAGCAGCAGTTTTCTCTGAGAAAGGTGAGAGACACACAAGGAACAGATTAACTCAACTATGGCAAAGAAAACATTGCACAGGCCTCACAAGAGCCTCTAACAATATTCAGCTCATTCACTTTAAGTTCTGCAAGTGCCCCATAAGGAATTGATAACATTTTGCAGGTCAGATGGTCCCATTGGTCCTACTAACAAGGTCAAAGTGGTGAGGAAACCACTGTGTATAAACTCTTCTCTCTGAAAGTGAAAACACCAATTCTATAAGGAAATGCATAGAGAAAAGAGTTCCAGTGTGTATTGAAATGTTCAGAGCTGACAAAGCCCCATGATCCTTTTTGGAAAAAGAACTCCATCTTTGGCAAAGGCAGTGATGTGCTGGAGCTACCTTCTCCCAGCTCCTGAGGATTGATTGTGCACATCTCTTCGCATCTTCATTGATGCCACATTGATACCTTGAAATTGGCAATACAGAAACTCTTTACACAATGGTAATAGGCAAATACTGCCAATAAGGTTTTGGTTTATAATTTTTATTATTTTCTTTTTAACAAAGAGTGCTTTCTTAAACATTTAATAGCACTATACAACTTTGGGCAAAGGTCCTATAGAAGGATAAGTATTAATGAGTAATTATATGCATTTTAGTGCAAAGTAATGCTTAAACAAATGATGGGTTTCAATGTTGAGTAATTAAGAATCATGCAAGAAAATTTTCTTTTATGATTAGACAAACATCATCACAGAGGAGTCCATTAAACTTTTTCATAAATATTGTTCCATAATAGTTCATTCTTCTCAAAAGAAAAGAGAAAAACCATATTGGACATGCGTATCTATCCATACATGCGTGCTTGCACACATACGTATTTGTATTTGGTAAGTGTAGAAAACCGTAGAGAGTTGTCAATCTTTCTGAAGCACAGATAAAAAAGAATTGAGTGAGTAGAGGTCCTGGGAGCCACTGGGACAGGTGAGAAGCCAGATATCTGGCAAGTTGAAAGCATTGACAGTAAAGGCCAGAATAGAAGTCTGTTCAGCATGCCAGAAGCTCCACAAACTGGAGTCGCACCTGAAATTGTATAAAGGATCTGCTGAACTCAATGTTTTTTTCTTCTGATAAGACTTTTGATTCTCAGAAAAGGTTTAGGGGAAAAGTGAAACACTACTAACTACTGAGAGGTTGGAATTAATGAGGGAATTAAATTTAGATGGTTTTTAGAACTACCTACTTTAAGAAAGGAGCATACCTAGCTGTGTTCTAGGTATTTGAATTAGTTTAAATCTTGCTATGAATTTTCTACCTCTTTTCTAAAAATTAATGAAGATTAGTTAACATTTAAGTTTTCCATTATCATAAAATGGGATGATTTATAGTGTGAATGAAGTGATTAAATGTAGAGGTAAAAGAAGGAGAAAGTTACAGCTGGAATATAAGATGTAAGCAGATACACAGTAAATTATGTTTTAGAAATTTTAGTCATTGTTACAATTCAAATACAGGTTTTATCATGACAATCTATAACACAATATATAATATTTTTAAGATATTTATAAGAGAGGAGAAGACATGGAAACTCAAAATTGAAGGGATATTAGATGAAAGCAGAATAAAAAGTATACACATTTTTGGAATAATTGGATTGAAGTCAGTAATACCAATCAGACTCCTTTTTAAAAAAAGTTATATTTTCTATATCTGTCCTTATAATGAGTTAGCAGGGATATCACCCTGCAAACTATCCTTACTTGTATGAAATAATTAATTTGATATGTACCCCTAGCCCCCAACTTTTATTTTTAATCTTATTCTTTGCTAAAAAGAATCTGCATTATTTTGGAGAGTAATAGGTCCATATCATGGGACAAGAAAAGTAAGATGGGCCTGAATATCTTGCTACATCAGATGACAAGAATGCTTTAAATAATGTCTGGGTAATACTAAAAGGGGTCAGCATAAGGGCTCCCACTGGCTAAGATGTGACAACTTGAACATCAAAAATAACACAATATGTGAATATTCTCACTGTCTTAATTTTGTGATAATCAGGGTAGGCTAAACATTTGCTTTATTATATATATATTAGATATATGCACATGTCCCCAGACCTACTTTATCTCCCTAGGCCTGGTTTTTGGACTGCTGGTGATAAACTAAGGTTGATTTATTATATGACCATCCTGTATGGGAAAAGATTGTAACTTTGGGTATCTTTGGTCAACCTTAAGAGATATAACAGGGGTACAAATGTGGCTCAGGTGGTTGGGCATCCATCTCCCATATGGAGAGACCTGGGTTCAACCCCTGGGACCTCCCATTAAAAAAAAAAAAAAAAAAA
>JAQZBX010023804.1:0-10925 GCA_029593785.1 Cabassous unicinctus
CATCTGGGAAAAAAACAAGTACAATAGTTGAGAGTAATACACACACAAAAAAGTAAAGGTTATATAGGCTATAATTATTTTTATCTTAAAGAAAACCTCAAGGCAAGATTTGACATTGGATAAGAGTATGCTGGTTATAAATATATATATTTACATATATATAGCAATCAAATAATTAATTTTTTCTATGGTCAAAAAGTTGAAGTGAATCATCACACTGGCATCCAGTTTTGCAAGACCTGCCTCTCTTTTACTAGTTACGCTTACTGGCAAAACAGAGGCCCCACGCCTCCCAGTGCGCTGTCCTTTAAGGTGTTAAGGCAGCCAGCCAGGAACATGCCTTGTGTCAGCGCCTCCCTTTCAGTAAGGGGTGCTGCTTCTCTCCCTCCATCAACCACTCTGAGCACCAGAATTCTGATTGCAATTGTCAATTGAGGGCTATTCATTCTCAAAATCTAACTTATAACAATGCCTTAAGTATTCTTTTATGCAATACAAAGACAGTAGGATTCCTTAGGAATAACTGGCTAAATATTAAGAGTACAATAGACCATATGTGTAGATTCTGTTAACATCAAACCCCTCTTCCCCCACACTAAGGAATTAAAGAACCCTTAGCTAGATTCAGCCAGGAAAATTATCTGATTGGAGCCTATTAGACTCCTCTTCCTTTGTCATCCTAAGCCTGAATTATTTGCTGACTCTCCTTTTGTTTCAGGAATGATTCACGTTCCATAACAGTAAATGGTCCTGCTTGAATGGAAGCTTTAATGATCTCTTACAGAAAATTCTCAGTCTCTTTCTATAATTGTTCAAGGTTTGTGCTTTAAGTCTTTACCAGCTGTGTTTCTATTGCTCTAACTATTCCAGTTCTTTTACCTCAAAAATCCATGTAATGCTGAATTTTTAGTCTGGGTTCTGCCAATGTATGAGTTTTCTCATCAGTACCCTAAGGTGTTCTGGGGGATGAGAGGAAGGGAAGGGAAGAGATTCTATACAGTCCTGGGATTTTTTTTAAAGGCAAAAAGAATAACTGTATTTTGTACTAGATGAAAAATTCCTCCTTGTTGTGCTTTGACTATGATACTTCCTATAGTGTACTTTGGACTTTGCTGTTTAACCATTTCATGTCAACTGGGCTCACAATAGATCAGTTACCATAGCACAGAGCCTAGAATTCTGATCAGCCAAATAGCAATGAGAAATTTGACTGACAGTTGAGGTCACTCAAGATTTAGGGGTTAATCAGAGACTCAGAGAGATGTTTGTACACCAATGTTCATAGAAGCATTATTCACAATTGCCATAAGGTGGAAACAACCCAAAATGTCCATCAGCAGATGAATGGATAAACAAAATGTGCTATATCCATACAATGGAATACTCTTTTAACTTTATTTCAACTTCAAAAAATAAAATAAGAGACAAAAGGCAGCTTAACAAATTATGGAAGCATTACTTTAAAATGGAATACAAGGAATAGGATTCAGCCCTAAAAAGTAATGAAGTTCTGATCCCTGCTACTTCATGGATGAACCTTGAAGACATCATGCTGAATGCAATGTCAGACACAAAGGAACAGATATTATATGAAATAGATAGAATGTTCAAATGCACAGAGATAGAAAGTATACCACAGGTTGGGGGTGAGGAAAGGGAGAATGGGGAGTTAATGCCTGTAGGTACAGGGAAAGTTCTGGTAATGGACGGTGGTGAGGGTAGCACAATATTGTGAATGTGATGAAACCTACTGAATTGTATGCTTGGGAGCGGTTAAGATGAGAAAGCTCACGTTGAATATATGTTCCCACTACTGAAAAATAAAAAAGAAAGAGATTAATAGACAGTGACAACTAAATCCAATACATGATCCTGGGCTGGATCTAATAATGGTGGAGAAAAGGCCCAAAAGGACATTACTGGAACATATGAAAAAATTGGAATATAGACTGTGAACTTTATAGTAATGTTAAATTTCTTGAGTTTGAAAACTTCCCTTAAGGTGATTATATTAGTGAATATCCTTGTTTTTAGGAAAAGCTCAGGGAAGTATTAAATGTTCAAGGAACATGATGTATAAAACCTACTCTCAAGTGTTTACAAAGTATATCAACAAATAGATAGGCAGGCAGATAGAAAATGACAGACCAGATAGATAGGTAGATAAAATGATATGGCAAACGTGGCAAAATGTTAAAAACTGGTTGATCTGGGTAGGGGGTATGTTGAGGTTTCCTGTGTGGGTTTTGGATTGTTTTTGTAACTGTCCTATAAGATTGAAATTATTTCAAAATAAAAAATTCATTTAAAAAATAAGAATAAAAGGGAAAGGCTATTGGGAGAGCAAATAGTGTTGGAATATGCAGTTCTAGAACATTATGTAGCAGCAATGACTAAGAAAACATGAATAAACCTGGAAGCACTATATTATGTGAAAGGAATGGGTAGTTGTCTTAGGCACCATGCATAATAGAGGCATGTAGAACAAAGAGATTAATATATATCCTTAAAAGAACTTTATCTATCCAGCTATTTTATAATGGCTGTATTCAAATTATCCAATCCCATTCACTGTCAATAATATATGAAAATAACTTCCTTTAATTAAGAGATAACTTATACAATAAAATGCACAAGTGCACTAATCTTAATGTACAGTTCAATAAGGTTTACCTATTATACATATATATATATATGTAACCACAACTCAGATTGACCCAGAAGATTTTTGCACATTCCATAGGCCCCTTCTTGGTCTAATACTACACAGATATTAAAAAGTAGCTATATTTTAACAGAGAAAATACTTTGAAGATTACTCACACTAATGGTATTAGCAATTGCATTCGGCTGTGAGGAAGAGACCACAAAACAGCAGTGGTTCAAACAAATTGGTGGCGTTCTCCTTGTCTCACGTGGGCCATCGAGGGCTGGCGTGCAGGTTCCATGGAACCCAGCTTTCTTCTTCCCGTTGAGCTCTTCAGCTTTCCTTAGCCCTGAGCGCGCCTCCTCGTTGTCACAATACAACTCCCGCCTCCACCCGGGTAGGGTGACCACACTCCAAGCAGGAAGAAGGGCAAAGGCGAGAAGCGAAAGGCACAGCCCGCTGAGTCAGCCCCTCCTGATGCTTTCTCGCACGCCCTGCCAGGTGACTTCTGCTGACGTCTCGTTTAGAACTGTGCCACCCAACCACGCCTACCTGCAAGACTGGATTGTAGAGTATTTTTAGCGAGGCATCTTATTACTGCAAATAAAATGAGGGTTTTATTAGTAAGAAACAAAGGGAGAATGGATATTGGTCAGTCAACGAGAAGCCTCCACCTCACTAATGTTGGTCACAAACTGCTCTGGTGAATGACTTTTCTTGAAAATGCCGCTTAGTTTTCAATGGATAAATGCAATCTAAAAATCATCCCATAAATGGTGATGGGTTCTGAAATAAACTCTTAAAATTTCCACTAAAAACATAATATTAAACATTTTAGAAAGGAAAAAGCCTGGTATATTACTGCTTTTAAAATATATTTGCAAAAAAGTAGAACTTTTCACTATTTTTAACAAGGAAAACATGTGGGGAAATCAAAAAGGGTAAAATTTAAAGATCCCACAAATAACTCAAATGTGATAAGGTGAACATTATTTCATTGAGGCCCACAAATGGCAATCTGGCCATTTCCAGGTTGTAACTCTGTTCTAATGATTAGGATTCTAAGCATTGATATAAGCAAAGAATAAGTTTTTAAATATCTAAATGGGACTAAATTCTACAGATTCACAAGTTTTTTAAGTCTTAGAATCTAAGAAGTTGAACAAGTTTTCCTCTGCCCATATGCATATAGGATTTTGGCTTGCTAATAACTATTTAATAAATTAAAAAAGAATAACTTTTTATTCCGATTATATCAGTTAAAGTCTAGCTTTATAATATTTATAATGTTTTGCCTAATTTGTAAAACAAAAAAGTGTTAATTGAGCTTTGTTCAACCTATATGAAATACAAGGCTTTTTAAAATAAAAAATACCAAAATTGGCACTATTAAAGAGAAGTAGAAAACTGAGGCAAACGGTTGTGTGAATTCCTCCCTTTCAGTTTACTAGTAATATGTATGATCATAGATATTTGGTTTTTCATATTTATTTATGAACTGAGTCATAACCAATGGTTGTATTTGGGCTGATAAAATATAGATCTTAAAAAAAAATAGGGAGCAAGGGGAACAGATCTGGCTCAAACAGTTGAGTGCCCGCCTCCCACATGGGAGGTCCTGGGTTTGGTTCTCATTGCCTCCTAAAGAACACAAACAATGCGCAGACATTGAGCAAAAACAATGAGCAGACAAAGAGCAAACAGACAAGGGAGCCATCTGGGGGAGGGGGGGATAATAAGCAGGGGGTGTGGCTCAAGCGGTTGAGCGCCCTGGCCCTGGTACCTCAAAATAATAATAATACCAGGACCCTGTGGTGCAGCTATGTGATTCAAAATTAGCAAACAGTTTTTTTCTCCACTTCACCGTAGTTTCTCTGGAACTTGTCATCAGCAAAACCTCCAAAATCTCAAATTAAATCATTCCACTCTCTGACTACAATTCACCGGCTTAAATGTTCCCACCCCAACAATCCTCTGGCCTTGCTGAGAGCTCTATTATTGATCCTGTCACTTTGTCACTCTCCCCTAGGTCCTGCCTTGCTTAGATTGCCTGGTTCCTCCATTGAGTCATTCTTTCAAGACGCCTACTTTGTTGTCATATACATTTGGCAGAAATCCGGTAGTCAAACATTCACCTTCTGTGTTCCACTTCTGTGTCTCCATTTGCTGGAAGAATGACAAGTCCTCACACTGATTTCATTTTAAATTCATGGTTCTTGAGCCCTACATAGGCCCTCACTACTACTATATTTCTCTAGTAGAGTCTTTTTCCATTCTTGTGATACCTATTTCATAGCATCTGCCCAAACCTCCTACTCATCCTTTCCATCCCTCTGTCCTCAGGTGACGGCTTTGCCTAGTAGTTCATTGCCAGATACCCTCCGACGTGCACTCTCACAGATTCCCATCACCAAATCGACAAGCCTCACACCTGTGCCCAGCTTCTCTTCTCGCCTAATAACTGAGGAAATGGCCCTAAGTAGAGTCAATCCCTCCAGGTGAGCTTTGGCTTCTGCCAGCCCATCCCCACAGAAGACCCATGTATACACTCCTTTATGCCGCTTTTCTCTCTTATGGACATCATCCGTTTTTCCCCTACTGACTGATTATTAATATGTCGGTGAACTTGGGAATCTTTCGCATTGAAAAGCCCTTCCCTGTATACCACATGACCTCTACCTTGTGCTCCATTTTCCTTCACTCTTCTCAGAGGGTTAAGGGCAATGTCTCCAATTTTTCATGTTCACTTCTTACCTAACCCTCCTCTGGCATCTGCTTCCACAAATGTACCAAAACTATTCATGTCAAGGTCACCAAGGACCTAACATTGCCAAATTTAGCATACGGTTTTTGCAATCTTTATTTCACTAAGCCTCGCAGCAAAATTAGACACAGTTGATGGTTCTGTGTGTCCTTCCGCTTGCAGTTTCCTCTCAGCTTTCACGAGACACACTCTCCAGGTTCCTCCTACCTCCCTAGCAGGTCCTTTCAGCCTCTTTTAGAGAGTCTTCCTCTAAACGGAGTCTAAGGACTCCAAAAGGAGCCCTTGCTGTCTCTAAACTTTCTCCCTAAGTGATCTCATCCATTACCAGGATTTTAAAAACAATTTGCTGACAATTCTCACCTATGTTTCTCTAGCTCTCACCTTTCCAGATGCTTTTATCTACCTGACATCTCTTTTTGGAGGTCATTCAGGTATCTTGAACTTGTCAGAAAAGGAGCCTCCTAGACTTCTCTGTCCCAGTAAATGGCACCATTATCAACCTAGTTTTCAAGTCAGAAACCTGAGTATCACCTTTGATTCCTTCTTTGCCTTCAACCCCTCGTTCAATTCATCAGTAAATTCTGCATTTGTCCATGATTAGCTCATGCTGTTCCATCTTCACTGCCACTGTCCAGGTCCAAGCCACCATTTTCATTCACTCAGACTACTGAAATAGACTTGCTGCCATTCTTTTCAAATATATGCTTGCCCCTCTTCCTATTTATTTTCTACATATCAGTCAGGGTATTCTTAAAACTTAAATCAGACCATGTGACACTTCTGTTAAAAATCCTTCCAGAGCCCTTACTGTACAGTTAAACTTTATTCAAATTTTTAAAAATTACTGCAATAGGTGAACAACTAGATGCTTAATGAAGACTATCCCATCTTCAATCCCACCCTCCTGAATGAACCAACGTCAAGTGTCTGGTACGTATCCTCTCTTTACTTCCTTTGTGGTCATTCGTATAGGGCCTCAACCTAAAGCCTTGCAGACTGTGCAATGGCACAGTTGCACCTGATGGTGTCCCCTGTAGTTGTACAATGTGGATGCCCAGCACACAGACACAAATTAATGTATACACACATTATACAAATTAGGGTAGGCTAAGCTGCTGGAAAGATGACCACATTTCTCAGGCTCCCTTATAGCAAAGTGTGGCCAGGAGACTTAATTTCTGACCAATAGGATGTGGGCAAACATAACATGTGCCAGGTCCCAGAAAACTTCTATGAGAAATGGTATGATCTTTTGCACCCACCTTTATCACTTCCTCTTTCCAGATTCCTGGGCACGAATGTTGTCATGTTGGACCATGAGCACTGACAGAAGGAACCTGGCCCTGTGACATCATGGCGTGCCATACCAGCCCTGAACTGCCTTCTTGAACTTTTATGTGAGCAAGAAAGAAATACCTGCTTTGTTTAAGTCACTAGTATTTTGAATATTTTGTCACTTATAGCTAAACCTCTTCCTTATTAGTAAAGGAGAGGAAAGGGAGAGGGGACTGTTTTTCACTTTTTTTTTTTTTTTTTTTCAGAAACTATGATTATACCTTACACATTATTCTGAAACTTACTTTTTTGCTTAATTATATATCATGGATATTGCTTCAAGTCAAATATATAGCTGGACCTCATTTTAAAACAACATATATAAATAAATAAAATTAATTTTTATTATAATTTATTAAATAAATTAATTTATATTATAAATGAATATAATTTATATTATAAATGTAGGGGTTTCCTAATTTATGTAATCATCCCCCCAGTGATGAACAGTAAAGCTGCTGCTGAGGCAAAAAACGCTTGAATAATCATCCTGTTACACTTATTCCTATAAGAAATCTGAAAAGTGTTATCACTAATCAAAGAATCTATCACTTCAATAAACATTGTAAACCTACACTCATAAAAAAGGTTATAGTGGCTTATGATTATACCAACTATATATAAAAGTGCCAACTTCCAGTATCCTTACCAACAGTGAATATTATCATTCTTTTTCATTTTTTGCCAATTTAATAGTCAAACAAATAGCATCTCTACCATGCTTTTCCCCCTTTCATCTGGTACCAGTGAAATTGAACATCTTTTCCCATGTTTATTGATCATTTGGATTTCTTCCTCTAAGAATTACATAATTATATATTTTGTCTAATTCTTTTCTATTGAGTTACTTGTTCTCATTGCATATTTTTTTATCTTATATTTGGTGTATTTTCCCCCAATCCACCCTATTATTTTTTAAATAATTTATACATGAACATACATAAACAATAAGTCTATAGTAAAAGTTGTTAACTTCCAAAGCAAATATGCATAACATCATACAGGGGTCCCATACATCAACCCACCACCAATACCTTGCATTGTTATGAGATATTTGTTACAAATTATGGAAGAATATTGTCAAAATCTTACTATTAACTATAGTCCTTATCTTACATTTGGTGTATTTTTCCCCCAACCCACCCTATTATTTTTTTAAAATATATTTTTATGACAGAACTTGTAAACTTACAAAACACTCATACACATGTGCAGAAGTCCCATACAACACCCCTCTATCAACACACCACACCGTGGTGGCACATTTGTTACAGATTATGAGATAATATCATCAGATTAATACCAGGTCCATAGCATACATCTGGCATACTTTTTCCATACTTCCGCATTATCAACACAGTACATCTTTGGCATAGATGCATGAATATTAAACTATTACTGTTAACCACAGTCCACAGATCATTCCAGTTGTATTTTTCCCATGCTTCTCCATATTCCCACCACCCTGCAATAGTGATGTATATCTGCTCTAGCTCACAAAGGACACTCTTGCATCTGTATCATCAACCACAATTCTCATCTACCTCTGGGTTTAATGTGTTATTCAGGCCCTAGATTATTCTCTAGCTTTCTGTCAATTGGCATTTACATCCCTAGACTACCCTTTTCATCCACATTCCCATTTATAAACCAGCTGTTACTCACTATAATGTGCTACCATAAACTCTACACATTTCCACACTTTTATAGTAAAGTTAATTAAAACTTCTATATACATTAAATATCAGTAGTCCATCTCAGTCCTCCTCTTATCTCCTTTAAGAATCCACCACCTACACCAGGTCTTGAAGATATTTTCCTACATTTTCTTCTAGAAGCTTTATGGTTCTTGCTTTTATATTTAGGTTTTTGTTCCATTTTGAGTTAATTTTTGTATAAAGTATGAGATAGGGGTCCTCTTTCTGTCTTTTGTCTATGGATATCCAGTTCTCCCAGCATCATTTGTTGAATGGACTGTTCTGCCCAAGCCGGGTTAGTGTGACAGGCTTGCAAAAAATCTCTTGACCCTAAATGTGAGGGCCTGTTTCTGAACTATCAATTCAGTTACATTGGTCTATGTGTCTGTCTTTATGCTGGTATCATGATGTTTTTATCACTATAGCTAGGTAATAGGTTGTAAAGTCTGGAAGTGAGAGTCCTCCAACTTCACTTTTCCTTTTTAAGATGTTTCAGGCTATTCAGGGCCCCTTACCCTTCCTAATAAATTTGATAATCGTGCTTTCCATTTAAAAAATGCTGGTGGAATTTTTATCAGGATTGCACTGAATCTGTATATCAATTTGAGTAGAATTGACATATTAATGATATTTAGTCTTACAATGCATGAGCATGGAAAGTTCTTCCAATTATTTAGGTCTTTTTTTATTTCTTTTAACAATGAGTTGTAGTTTTCCAAATACAACTGCTTTGCATCGTTGGTTAAGTTTATTCCTAAATATTTGGGTTTTATCTGTCATATTTTATTTTCACCACTCTTTTGACACTTTTAGTTACTTTTGCCGATATAATCTTCATTTCCAGACTCTCTTCCAAGCCTCTCTCTCCTGTTTTTTCTTTTCAGACTGCAGTACTCCCTTTAATATTTCCTGCAAAGCAGGTCTCTTGGTTACAAACTCTCGCAGTTTCTGTTTATCTGTGAATATTCTAAACTCACCCTCATTTTTGAAAGACAATCTTGCCAGATATAAGATTCTTGGCTGTAAGTTTTTCTCTTGCAGTATCTTAAATATAACATACCATTGTCTTCTTGCTTCCATGGTTTCTGATGAGAAATCAGCACTTAATCTTATTGAGTATCCCTAATATGTTATGCATTGCTTTTCTCTTGCTGCTCTCAGTATTCTCTCATTGTCTTTGGCATTTGACATTCTGATTAGTGTGTGTCTCAGAGTTGGTCTATTCAGATTTATTCAGATGGCAGTACGCTGTGCTTCTTGGACATGTATATCCATGTCCTTCAAGAGGGTTGGGAAATTTTCTACCATTACTTCTTCAAATATTCATTCTGCCCCTTTCCCCTTCTCTTCTCCTTCTGGGACACCCATGACATGTATGTTTGCATGCCTCTTGCTGTCATTTAGTTCCCTGAGACCTTGTTCAAATTTTTCCATTCTTTTCTTCATCTGTTCTTTTGTATGTTTGCTTTCAGAGGCCATTTCTTCAAGCTCACCAATCCTTTCTTCTGCCTCCTCAAATCTGCTATGATATGATTCCAGTGTATCTTTTATTTCATTTATTGTGTCTTTCATTCCCATAAGATCTGCTATTTTTCTACGTGTGCTTTCAAATTCTTCTTTGTGCTCATCCAGTGTCTTCTTAATATCCTTAATCTCTCTAGCCATCTCATTGAATTTGTTAAGGAGATTTGTTTGAACATCTGTGATTCATTGTCTCAGCTCCTTTATGTCATCTGGAGGCTTATCTTGTTCATTTAACTGGGCCATATCTTCCTTTTTCTTGGTGTGGATTGTAAATTTTTTGCTGATGTCTTGGCTTCTGTCTTACTAGGTGTATTCTGGGTGCAGTTTCTCTCTTTAGGGCTTTTTTGCCCTTTCTCCCTTGCTCCTTGTGTAGTAGAAGCCAAGGATGTAGTTGGTGCTGTAAGCTGTGGAGGCTCGAGCTGCACTCATTTCCCCAGGGACCAGTGAAGTTTGTCCCAACTTTCTCCTTAACCAGGGGTAGGGACAGAGCCACAGCTGTGTGTAATAATCCAAGTCGTGCAGGCCTAGACTGTAGTTGCCCAGAAAGACTGATGAAGCTTCAAGCCCCTTTCTTCCCTGCCTGGGGCAGGGATGGAGCTGCAAGTGTGGGTCGCAATCTATGCTGTGCGGGTCCAAAATGACTGCAGTTGCTCCGGTAGACTTCCGACTATTCAGTCTGCTTGCTGAATGTACCTGCAGTTACCTGGAGAGGCTGGTGCAGGGCCCGTCAGGTTCCTCCCTGCTAGACGTGGGGATGAAGACTAGACTAGGGCTGCAGGCCAATCTAGGTGAAAGAAGCCGGTCCCTACCAGCTTTGTGATTTTCAGTCAGCCCCTCATGCTGGGGGTGGAGTCAAAATGGTGGATACTGTCCTCTTTCTGACTTGGGCAGGTTCAAACCTTAACTGTTCTTAGGGTTATGCTTTAGCCAGCCGAATTTACTAATCAGTAGCTGAAAT
>JAQZBX010023804.1:11025-22993 GCA_029593785.1 Cabassous unicinctus
CCCCAAAGAGTTGCTTTAGATAGCTCTGGGTGATCACCAACTGCCCTGTAGCAGGAGCTGACTCTAGGGTCGCCTTACTCTGCTGCCATCTTGCTGGTTGGTCTCATTGCATTTTGAATAAAGTTCAAACCCCTCCCCATGGCTTATCAATCTCTGCAGGATATCTGCCCTGCCTACACTTCTGACCTCTTCTGATACCATGTTCCCTTTCTCTCAATATGCTGCAGCCACATTGGATTCAGTTCAGTTCCTGGAACACTCCAAGCTCCATTCCGCCTCAGGGCCTTAGCACATATCATGATGTCTTCCTGGTCTACTATTTCTCATTCACTCTTCAAATTTAGCTCCTGCTTATCCTTCAAGACTAGCTTTAACATCACCTGTTTAGAGACAACTTTGCTTACCGCCTTATCTATGTTTTTCCCTCCCTGTTATTCTCTAGCACAGCACTGTGTTTATTTTTTTAATAGCACTTATCATACTTTGCAATCACATACTTGTTTGTGTGCTTGCTTACCTGTCTCCCCACTAGACCATGAGCCCCCCAAGAAAGGAGAGAAACGACCCAATTGCTCACTAATGTCTGTGCAGTCCCAAGCATCATGCCTGGTGCAGTCTAAGCTCTCAAGAATTATGTGTTTAAAAACAATGCAAGAATTATTTTTCCTATTTCTTTCATGTGACACTTTTTCCAATGCATTTCAATCTAATTTTACCTTTACCAAAAATATAAAATAAAAACAAACAAAACAAAACAAATCAAATAACACTTCAAAGCACATAGATCATGAATATAGTCTCAAAAACTCCAAAGAAAACTCTATCATTGGAAAATATATCATTAGAGATTTGCCTATTGTCCAAAATGCAGTGAATGATATTCTAAACTATAGACAAGAAAGTATATATGCATAAATTTATAAGCTTACATACATATATTTGCATGCATATATGATGGAGAGGGGAGAGGAGAGGAGAGAAAGACAGGCCTGGGATGGTGGAAAGACAAACGCATATAGGAAAACTGACCTCTAGTCAATTGTTTCTATCAGAAGGAAAACTGCTTAAAAATTCTCAAGGATTCAACCTATTGTCTTCATTAGGTGATTTCTTAAGGATGTTTTCCTGATTTTAAACAAATAAATATGTTTAAAATTGCCTCTTGGCAAATCACTATTGATGAGATTACAAAATAAAATAGATATATAAGTATTTTCCTTACCAGACTGTTGATTAAATATCTCTGAATTGAGTCTTTAGTTGTCTACCTGAGAAGACAATAGAGCGAGGACAGTAAGTGCAGCTCTGAGAAGGGGGCTAGCTCAGGTTCTGTCTAAACTGGCCAGGGCCCAATGCTTGGAGGTGACCTGGCAAAAGTATAAGGAGGTTCCTCTGAATATACAGTGAACTCTACCTCCTGGTTTATTCTGGTTATCCTATAATTAGTACTATGCCCTCTTTTGCTCTCAAATGCGTCCTGGATAGAGGATAAATTACATAGTCTCCTTAGCGATAGCACTCTAAGATTGTTACCTTATTAAACACCAGGTAGGACTACCAGGCCAAGCAAATGTGTTAGTGGAGGGGTGGGGCAGGGGCAGGGTGTTCCTGAAGAAGAACCTAATTCCCCACCCCCGTTCTTCATCCAATTCTTTTAAACCCTGGTCTATCCTTTGCTCATTAGAAATTCAGCTGGCAAAGTACTTTATACTGAATGTGTTCAATTAACACATATATGCAGTATTTTACACATTTCGATATTTGCTGACTTGTGTGACTTTAAATTTGCAACCATAGTATTACAGTCTTTTAACCCTTCATTTTTTTTAAAGTTTTAAACTTTGTCCTTATTTAAAAGCCCAGATGCAACCACCAAATACCTGACTCGGCTCACAACTATAGAGCATCAAATTTCCCAGCCCACTTAATTTGAAAGCCTGCCAAGATAGGTGAAAGACCTTATAAATATGTAAAGCAGGAAGTTCAAATTACAGTCAAGTAAATCTCTAGTGATTGATGTTCTTTTCAAAACAATTAAAAAAAAAAAAACTAATAAAAAGCCGCATATTCTAACACCCCTTTACCAAAGGTTTCCCCTGAGTTCAGACTCCACAATGTACTTTTAGTACTGTATTTATTTTGGATTTTTACCACTTCCTGGAGGCCAGGAGGAGGCACAGTGGGAAGATCCAAAAAAACTCAGTACCACAGCCATTTTGTTTGTAAGGCAGAGTGGTAGAATTCTGCCAGCTAGTAAAGGTTTTTGAAACACAATTTTTAAGGACAAAAAAAAAAAGAGTATGTCTATTGTTTTCAATTTAACCACTGAAATCGCTGTTATCATTTTTTATTTTTTTATTTTTTTATTTTTTTGGCACAAATGGTAGTTCTGAGAACTAACATATATTTTTCAAGGTATTAAAGCTCTCCGAGCTAAAACAGTCATGAATTTTGTTCAAGGATGCCTGGCTTCCCTGGATACGTTCATCGTGTCAAATCAAAAACATTTTGATGGAAATAGTTTTTAAATGGCCATATTTGTATCTAAATGATGCACTGACTTTTTTTTTTTTTAAGTGATTAACGATTTGCTTAAGAAAAAGCATTATATTCGGTAAAGACCCACCAACAAGAAACAAGAGTGCTTCTTGAGACGATGGAAAGGGCATTTTCCTGAGCTAAAAGGCAGCCGTGGGTGCTATTGTTTTGCAGTGTCACTTCATAGCGAGCCTAGACTTTTGTCATTTGGGTGGCTGTGCTTTTAAAAGCCCAGTGTAAAATGGCACACACACTGCATTTTTTTCCGAGCTGCAGGAGGCGGGGGGAGCGGGGGATAGTGCAGACTGGAGGGACACTGCCCTCCTAACCAATCAGAGAACGCCTGTTTGCCATTGCAAAGTTGTTAACCCCGGAGTCTTCTGGCTGCCGCTGCCTCCTCTGCTTTGAATCGTCTGTGGATATTTTTCCGATTTTTCCCAAACGCCCACAGATCCTGGGGGAAGCCACCCCATTCAGCTACCGATCATGGAAGAAAGTATTACTTTTTATTTACCAAATATTTTAAAGATGTTTGAAGATCCATATGCTGCATGGAGGCTGTTGTTTCTAGGGACACAAGTATCCAGCCTATATTGTTACAATTATTTTTCAAGAACTGGCTTCTTCTTCGCCTACACCAATGGTAAGTTTGTAATTTTAAACATTTATGTCGTTGGCTGCTTGAAGGAGCCACCAGATAAAAAGGATTTTCATTGTGTTTCTTCTAACAAAACCAATCTTTGTATATTTCTTTAGCTTTGATCTCTGCACATTCCACCTAATCTTGTCTGGTTAATTTTTACCAAAAGAAAAAAAAATAGTTTTTGTTTTCATTGTTAAAGCTAAATATTTAAAACATGAATTATACTTTAATTACTGTGAACTACAGGGGAACTCAGATATTTCAAGATGGACTTGTTTTGTGCCAGCAATGTTGGTAATACCAAATATGTGCATATCCTCTTTATAAAAATTATGTATTGCCTAATTTGTCCAGGATTAAATTATCAGTAGGCAAACTATGGATATAGTTTGAAAGAAAAAAAAAAAGGCCCATTGTGGTTCTCTGAATGGATTACTTGGATACAAACTACAGAAAAGCTGCCCTTGGTATAATGAAGGTGGAGACTGACACAACCAGGTTTATATTAAGTTATGGCTGTTACTAAATAGTGGATCTTTTATTTGCTGATTAGATCTAAACTTGTACTCTAACACATTCTTCCTTTGAAGCTCTTCATTAGATAGTCTTTACAGATCTTATTTTTGTCCAAAAAGGTACATTGGGGAGACATTTTGTAATTTTTGGCATTTTTCTAATTTTTTTTTTTTCCTTTTTGCACACGGTGGGAGATCTTTTTTGTTTTGCATTGATCTGTGTTGGTGGCGCTGTAGTGCTCCTCAACAATTTATGTCAGTTTCACTAAAAGAAAAAAGGAGGAAAAAAAGAGGTGGGGCAAGATTTGATCTATTATCTTATCCCTTTATTTTCTCAAAGAAAGTTCAATTTGGTCAGAGGAAATTATTCAGTTGTACTATCTAAATGTTTTCTGTGAACTGTGGATAAGAGCAGACTGTCATCACAACCTGCCCAAGGAATATCAGGGGTAGGCATGCAGTTTGCAGTTGTATTTTATCTGATCTGATTTTTTATCTCCAGATCAGAATTCTTCAATAAAAAGCATTCGCTTTATACTCTCCTTCCTCGGTAATAGTTTGTATTTTCCTTATATTACAAAATCATACGTGTTACATTTCTTTTCAGGGTAACAAAATGTTTGAGTTTTAGTTCACTGAACATTGTAAAAGTTGAATTTTTTTAATCCTAGGAATTTCTTAAATAACTGCCAGGCATCTCCTGAGAATTCTCTAGTAGTTTGACTTGCAATAATGCCTATTTATGTGTTTTATTTTGAATTGATATTTAATTGAATTCATGTGTAGCCTTTTTAAAAAGCAAATATTTTGGACTATAATTTTTTGGAGTATGTGTACAACTGCTTCTGACTTCAAAAATATTAATGTTCACATATCTTAAGTGTAAGATTAGATCTTTTTCATCTTTGATCTTATTGAGAGTTGTTTGATTAGAGAATATGGGATTTAGGCCCAAAGCCTACCAAGAACAAAATGTATTAGGGTATGACATAGGTTTTACTGGTCTCTATAAACAATTTAGTTGTTTATGAAGATAGTAAGTATATCCTTCCTTCAAAAACAAAGTGAAATAGTAACTGTACTTCAAAATAGATTATTTTGCCAAATAAAATAGAAAAAACTGAAATAGTATCCTAGATCACTTTTCCATGTGATTTAATAGATTAATTCTTGAGAGAGTGAAGATGTCACGAGTTATTAGTAAGTTATTTTATTCCCTTTGAAATATGTAGATGTTTACTTCACTATGTAGTCATTTGAAATTTTGGAGAAAAGGAATGTGTTAAAATGACTAATAGCATTTCTGATTTTTGCATCCCTGTACTTTATCTGTATAGGATCCTCTCCTTGAACTTCAGAAATAATTAGGTATTAAGCCTGTATTTTGTTTACACTATCTTATAAAAATTTGAAAATATTCACTGTAACATTGTTTCATTTTGTAAAATCTAAATGGCCCCATCAAGACTGGTTTTTGACATTATAGATTATTTACAGAATGAAACACTGCAGGTGTAAATATATTATCTAACCCACTGGTTATGCTAGAGAGTTTAGCTCCCGGAAGTTAATCTACCAAATAAAATATACTTGCTGGTGCTTTTATTGCGAAAATATTCTGTTATTCAGAGTGGTGATATTTTCCATTTAATCTGTGAAAACTATAAATGTTTATGTGATAGCTCCCTTTTTAAAAACAAACTGATGCTATGAAGTCCATATGTAGCTATGCAATGCTCTTTGTTCTCCTACATCATTGACTATTACATCATTGATTATGAAGTAACCGCTGTAGTTAAATCTCCCACTTTTAAAAATCATCCATAGATATTTGTATTAAACATAGTTTTCTGTATGTGACTCTTACAACACTATGTAATTAAGAAGGTTTAAATCTATGAGGCAAAAGCAAATCACTATTTTATGTTATTCTCCATTTTTAAATCCATCTTGTGTTTCATTTTTGCTCTTGATTTTTAGGAAGCTAATTCTCTTTTTAATTGATAGCATTTTAATAGACATTTAATTCATGTGTTTAGTGTGATCATGAGTAGAATTATTAGAATAAACTCCACTTTTTCATCATGGGAGGAAAACCTTTATTAAAGGTAGTATATTGAGAACTAACTCAGTTTTCCATGGTAACAGACCATCGACAATATAAATTATTATTTTTTAATTCTAAAATGTTCCAGTCAATAATTATACACTTATTTCTTTCTTGCACATTATTAACAAGTAGCAAAATTGACTAAATTAAAATGTCACTTTTTTTCACCCTGCCCATCCCTGTCATGGAGGGAGGACTTAATGAGTAGTGAAATAGCCAAAAAACAGGTTGCAGAAAGGAGAAACAATGCCAAAGACATAGAGAATCTGTAAATCAAATTCTAAATGATAAATCTCAGAAAAATTAACTTGAAATTATGGATCTTGGTCCATAACAGAAGTAAACTGAAAATTATATTCAGACCTAATGTAATGAATCAAAATATTCCCTAAATTATTAATTTGTGTTCATTAGTACTGCTAAAGATTGAGAAAAATTTTCAGGTTAACCAAACCCATTGGGAAAGGAGAGGTAACAAAGGGAGGAAACATTTTCAGAGTTATTAAGATGACTTAACATAAAATGCTAAAAATAACAGCCAGGAAAAATAAAATATACTTTGGAATGAACTTTTTTAGAAAAAAAGAAATATTGCTAAAATTTTCCCTTCGTAAACCAAGTCCAAAACAGACTTGAAACTGTATGCATTTCTAATCCCACCCTTTTCTTGTGCAAATATGCCTCATGCTTCTCAGACATATCATTGCTTTCCATAAAACTATACAGATACATTACTGTCCTCATCACAGTTTTGCAAAGGAGGAGGAGGAAATAATAGATAAAATGGGTGTTTGTGTTGTGACCTTGTTTATCTTTTTAAGAAAGATATTCAAATGGAGAATCTATGGGAAAGTAAAGATAATGATTTTTTAATGAAACAAGATGAAAGGAGTGTGTTTTATATTTGATTTGTTCAACATTTACTTTTATTTGGGGGTTTGGTTGGTTGGTCTAGGCTTTACCCCTCCCTATGATGTGTTACTCTGCTACAATCCTGAGATATAATATTAAGAAAAACAGGCAAAGATACCTGCTCCTGTGGGGTTTCTAATCCAATATGGTTCAAAGCTCTAAAAGATATTTTATATCTAAGGTCTTAGGTATGCAAGGTTCTCACCGGAAGGAAGGCCAAACACGATTTCTGGGGTAAAAATTTTTTACCATTATTTGAGCACCAAATGTCCAGACATTGCAGGGAGGGGAGATAACCTCATATTTTAGATATAGCCCAAATGGATTCTGTATGAATAGATGGTTACCTAATGTGTACTACTATTGCAAAGTGATAAATAAAACATTAACTTATGTGCTTGTGAGGAGAGACTGAGTGAAACACTCTGGTAGTAGCAGTTTGGGGCATATCTTTGTAAGCTCCTTTTAGGAATTTGGGGTGAAAAAACCCGATAGGGGCTCATTTTGTGCATTTTGCTCATATGATCATGAAATAAATGTCAATGCAATTATACATTGTGATGATGAAGCAGGGAAATAAAATTACAGATTTGTTTTTATTTTTAACTCTTCTGTTATAATTTCTAATGAGATATATATGCATTTAACAGAAAAAATTTTAAATAAAAACAAATATTTTAATTTATGAAGCTATTATTAGACATTTAGCTAATGGTTAATTAAACCAGCACATCAGGTATGGAGCAGAAAAGTAAGGCTGATGTTAATTTTATAGAGATGAAATGGAGAAGGAACTTCTCAATAAAGATTATCTACATGGAGTTTACAATGACCTCAGGAATAAAGTAACCAAATTATTTTGTTACAGAGCCAATTCATCGATACTGAGTAGGCCTATACTAGCTAGACATATTATATCATTTAGTTTGCTTTCATACTAACATAGAAATTGACTTTAGTAATCAGGAAGCAAGCCAGACTTGGCTCAGTAGTTCAACGATGTTACCCATTTCCTTGGTATGTTCCATCCTTTTGCAATGCCATAATGTCAGCAATGTCCTTCTCATAGTCATAAGATGGCTGCTGCAGCTCCAAACATCATATCTTTGTGTTACGATTCAAAGGCAGGAAGGGAGGAGATCTTTTTATAAGGGAGGACATCTTTACCCAGAAGCCCCACAGCACACTGTTTCTTGCAGCTCATTGGCCAGGTTTGTAGGTCATGCTCATGCCTAAACCAACCGCTGACAAGAGATTGAAACAACCATAATTGGTTTGGCTAGGGAAGAACTCTTGGAAGGGTGTTTCTCGTGTTCAAAGGGGTTATTTGCTTTGTATAAACTTTAACTGCTTTGTATAAACATTCTTGAGTGATTAAACTTACATGTGTTTTCATAGAGATCAGACTGGTCATAGGTGTGGCTCATTAAAAAATAATACGGATGAATGCTTACCATGTTCCAGGCTCAAGGCTAAATGTCCCTCCATTATCTCCTTAAACCCTCACACACAAAAACTTAGGAGATAGGACAGTTATTATCCCCATTTCACAGAGGAGGAAATCGAGGCTTGGAGAGGTTTTCATATCTGAGGCTTGCCCCAGGGTACACAGCTAAGAAATGAAAACGCTGGGGTTTGACAGTCTGAAATCAGAGCGCTTGTACTTAGCAACTGTTCCATACTGCCACGCTAGATATTTGTAAAGTTGTATTCTATAAATTGACATATTTAAAATGCACTGTCTGATATTGCTGCTTAAATGACTCGAGTGAATTATTTTAGAAATCTAATAATCTCTTCATAGAATGAGTAGCTGCCCTCCTAATTTATCAGGTGTGTGTATCTGAATTTTTGTATGTTAGAATTGCTTAAGGCACACTTGTACTGCATCTCAGGAACATCTTCAGCAACGTCTCATGAAATTCTTTCAGAAGTGGAATATTTGTAAAGAAAAAATCAAAGACTAGAGATTCAGTGAGGCCTTGTTGAAGTGGATAAATTCATGATTCATAGAATTAGATCCACATAGAATACTGGCTTCTATTTCAAAATTTACAAAGCCAGTTTCAAAAATGTTTGAGTCTTCATAAAACTTTGGACATACAGAAGTTTTCTCCTCTAGGACATTCTTGGGGGACTCACTGTACTCTAGCGGGTGAATTTCAGCCTTGAACGTGCACCTGGAAGGCTAGTTAAGCCAGGGCTTGCCACGCCTCACTCCCAGGGCTGCTGGTTTGGTAGGTTTGGAGTGAAGCCTGACAATCTGAAGTCTAATGCGTTCCCAGGTAATGCAGAGGCTGCTGACCCAGGGACCGCCCTTTGAGAACCTCCGCTCTAGAGAATAAGATGGCAACCACCTTCATAAACATTTTGCCTTTGAAATATGGATCACAAACTTTAAAGGATGCCATGTAATATTTGGCAAATATGTGAATAAATACCTATGGTAATATTAAATAGGGTGGCCAGGGCGGTCTCAATGAAAAGATGAGAGGTGAACAAAGACTTGAAGGAGGATTATTCCTAAGCCACAGCATTAATATCATACTTTAAATTTATTTGCCAACAATCCGTTTGTGTGTGGTTAACCTTTTTTGAAAACCTAGCAATCCATGATTTGCAAATTATTTTTAAAAGCAAGTAAAAATAGTAGAACTTAGTTTTGCTCCCTGGTAAGTTACATCTGAAAAGCCTTCTGTAGCTGTGGTATTTTCCTGGCCTTTCTCAAGATTTTTAGCCCACCACCCACTAATGCCCTACATTCATTAATAGGATCTGGTTACAGGGAGACTGAGACAGGACGGCTGCCATGCCCATGACCTATATTTAGCTCTAACTCAGGCCACTGCCTCAGGCCACTGGAAACGCTCCATCCTCTGAGACCGAAGTCACAAACCCCAACTGAGAAACCCTGTAATGTGCCAAGGAGTGAAGAGGACCTTTTCCAAGGGTTTCATTGCTTCACTGCACTGTTCTTAAGTTTTGATACTTAAGAACTTTTTTAGTTCAAATGGCCTTTGCTCATTTTTTTTTTTCATGAAAGTATAAAGTCTGAGAAACCAACTGCCAACATGAAAGAGAAAAGTCTCAACAAATTCAATGCCCTTACCGTCCCCAGAAGCTTCAAACTCTCCTTGCGTACCACGGAGGTAATGTCAAGAAGCTGATATAAAGGACCCTAAAGAGGAAAAGGGCAGCAAGTTAGGGAATGGTGTGCTCCAGTCTCCTATCATTCAGCACCTATTTAGGAACACTTTGAAGGGTCTAAACCCTGCCAGAATTTTACTCTCCAATATATTTACTCATCACTACCCTCATGTGGCTACTTAAATTTGAATTAATTAATATTAAAATAAAAAATTCCATTCCTGAGTCACACTAGCCATATTTCAAGCATCCCATAGCCACATGTAGCTAGTGGTTACTGCATTGCATAGCACAGATTTATGAAATGCCCCTGGGTCCTTCAGACCAGGCAGGCTCAGACTCTTGCACCAGTGGTTCTCGACTCTGCTTGTACTTAGAATCACCCAGAAACTTCAAAGAAGAAAACACCTTACCCCGTCCTCTTCCCCAGCTCCAGAGATTCTGATTGAATTGGTCTAGGGTAGGATCTGGGCATAAATGTTTTCCAAAAGCTATCCATGGTGTTCTAACATGCAGCTAGGATTGAGAATCACTAAGTTACACAAAGCAGGTCAATGGCTGCTGATGCAAGCCACTAAATCACTAAAACATCGGGGAAGTCAGTAGACTAGTGCTGCTCCCTCGCATAGCTTTCAAAAGCTACAATTTATCTCCCAGGAAGTGAGGGGAGTCCAGACCTGAAGAATAGCTGGACACTCCCTCCAGTTCTCCAGGGAGAAGCAATAGTTGACTGCCTAATGAACACCAGCTTTAGCTGGAAGACTAGCCCTCCGTTAGCTCTTCAGCTGTAAGTTGAGAGTGTCTTATATATTGACTCTTCAGAAGTTAATTTGAGTTTTAAAAAAAATAGACAAATTGTATTAAAGTTACTAGTTAAAAAATTAATTCTTATGTTTTTATTTAATTTACAAATTTGTCCTATTTATAAACCTTGCAAATTTTAGAAATCATGCTCCTTTAAATAATATTTGGTCTCCTAACCTTAAACACTTCCCAGCATTTTAAGTGGTATTTATAAATTTACTGCATTCTATTTCCTTCTTGAGTACTTAGTAAACATTTTCAAGAATGTAAGTCTTACAACTCTAATAAATTTAACTTCTAAGTACAGTGATTCTTCAGTTCTCTTAAACGTTTCAATACTATATATAAGCTTGGGAGTTTTACTTAAAATCACAAGTCTAATAGGCTGACATCTTATTCCATTTGGTCAAGTGTCTTCAAACAGTACAATTATACTATCAACTATGCATAGATTGATTAAGAGTAAAATATTTTTTAAAAACATTTCTATACTTATTCTAAATTTTTCTGGAATTAAAAGATGTTTACCTGTTAACAGTTATGTCCTACCAAACAGCTTTCGGTGTTTCCTTCCCGAGTGAATTTTTTTATCTGCCTTCTCAGCTTGTTGAGCAGAGGCTTTGATTGGAATTAAACTAGATCCTTGTCTGAGATGCTGATGGGACTTGCTGAGACTTATTTATATTTACTGTACCAAAAAAAAAAAAAAAGTAACTCATAAGGCCTGCTTCCCTTAGACACGAGTCATAGCCTTATTTTCAAGTCAGGTTAAAATCTATAATCCCCACCCAAATGGCTACAGCAATTGACAAATTTGGATTTTGCATTTATCTTTTAGCATATATATAACTGTCTTTTATATCTAAAACTAGAGGCCTTTGAACGTAGCAGAATCCCACATTCTTTCATTTTTTTTTTTTTTAACTGAAGCTCTTTCATGGTTTTGTCTGATTATGTGGTTACAGTTTCTAAGGTTACTCCACTGACGCAAAACTTTTAACTTACAGAGTAGCTGACCAGAAGCCTAACCATGCACATTTCTATGGGAGGCATTCTGAGGACACTTGAAGTACACAAGTGTGACTTATGTATTTTGAGTTCTTAACTCTTCCCTTTACTACCTGTATAACCTTGGGCCAATTACAAAAGGGCCCAGATCCTCAGTTTCCTCTTCCACGCCACAAAATATCACCTACCTCATAGGGCTATTGTGAGAATACAATGAGTTAATACACCTAAAACACCTAGAACAGCAAGCACTCAATAAGCACTCAATATATGCTCTAAATTCATTTTTTC